>JANZXR010069932.1:0-11662 GCA_027575705.1 Erythroxylum echinodendron | reverse complement strand
ATATGAGATATTGAATCTTATATGGGCATAATTGGTATTTAATTAGAATTATTTGTAATTCTAATTAAAGGTTAATTAAAATTAGTATTTAATTTCAATTAAATTATCAAAACGTCCAAAGGTTATTATAAATAGGCTTGAGCTCTATGGAGCTAGCACTTCATGCTCAACCCTCTCTGTAAAAGTTACAAAGTTCTCTCAACTTATTCTGTGGATACTATTAGAGGCCGGATACTTGTGCGGCTACGGTGGTTGAGCTATCGATTTTGGAAATGGTTCGAGGGATGCATCAAGATAAAGATCAAGTTTCGGAATAAGGTATAAATTAAATTTCGCTTTATTATGATTCGTGTTAATCATTTTATAGAATTAAATAGATCTTGGTTTTAGGAAAATCAAAAATCACGAAAAAGTTTCATGATTATTCCGCTGAGGTCAAATTAGATCCAGACCCGATTTCCCAACATGTTTAAAGGTTAGTGTTTCGCTCAAACTTCCTATAGGAAACTACACTACCACAGGCTTACTAATACAACAATTCTCCTCTACAATGATTGCATGCATAAATAGATCAAAAGGACTTACTTAGGGTTGTAATGTGGTAAGGGTTAAAAAGAAATGAAAAAGGGTTAAGCACAAGCATAAGTAAAGTACAAAGTGGATGAAAAAATGGGATAACTAAACATAACTATGAGACATACAAATATAACTGATATTCTGCACTAATTGATGCTATTCACTTGTTCTTTTTTTTGTCTTTTTTTCTTTTTCTTCATACATGGAAGAACTATGTATCAAAACTAGCATCATATATACTGTAGTCCACAGGCAAAAATATACTCAATTTTTCTTGGTAAAAATTTCACACAATTCCAGCTAATATTTCACTTAATACTCTACTAAGCTTGTGAAAGGATTGGAAAATGGGGTTTAAGGGTTTTTTTTAAATTTTGGGTGTTTTTAAGAAAAAAAGGTTGAGGCTTAATGGGGATAGAAAGGGATAATAACAGGTAGGTCATTTAAGCCAAGTGTTAACACAAAAAGAGCCTAGATCATCTCTATAAAGCATGCATCCAGTAGACTCAAACCGATTCAAAGCATGCTTTGAAGGTAGTAACCTAAGGAAGTAACACTCAATAAAGAAATGAAATGACTATAAATGGAGTCATATGGCTCAATCCTCACTTAGGCTTAATTGAAAACTCATTATGCATCTCTACACTACCTCATTGTTCATATGACAATTTATGACTAAGTTTATGCAACCAACTATGTTTCATCACTTTACATGGTTTGCTTTCTACTTAAAGGGCCTAATTTTAGTTCAAGCATGCATTCAATATAATTCCAACTATATGGCAGAATTTTCATGGAAATATTTATCAGAGTGATTTAAATTTGGTTCCATTGCTAACACTAACACATACAATATGCCTAAATATTCTTCCTATTTAACAAAAATGCAAACAATGCAATTGAGTAAGTTAATGTCACCTACCACACTTAAAATTTCACATTGTCCTCAATGTGACAAATTAAGAACCAAATAAAGAGAAATGACATCAAACCATACAAAAGAAAATGAACATAAACAAAACAAAATAAATTAAATAGCGACTAGTGTGAGAGCAAACAGAAGATACTGAAGTCATAACACGATTAAGGAAATTGAAACTAAAAAAAAGATATTGCATGCTAACGATTAGTATGAAATCAAGTACGCATAAAGGAAAATGCATTCACACACACAAAATAATAAACAAAAAAATTAAAAAGGTTAAGGGAAAAGAAAAGCTTATTCTGATGGTGGTGGCGAAGGTGTTGGTGAGGGAGCTTCAAAGTTGTTCCTTCGATAGAAGTTGAGGAACCTTTTCTTCAAGCTACATTGCTACTTGTGAATCTACTACATTTGGGTGCCGAACTCATCCAGCTGAGAGGTTATTTGTTGTCAATTTTTGGCTATTTGGTCGAGAATCGACTGATAACGATCAGCTGCTGCTAGTTCTTATACTTCCTCTGCTACCATTTCCTCCTCTAGTTTTATTGCTGCTCGAGATATGGAAGGTTGGTCTACATCTGCCCAGGTATCTCTCCTAATCTTCATTATAGTGTGAGTCTGAGTATTGTGAAGTTCCATAGATTGCATTTACACAATCTCAACACGTTTCAAATAAACTATTCAAACATGTCGTGAGGAGTAATATGCAGATTTGCCATATTAACATCATAGAATGTACCTAAAGCGGAGGAAATATGGACCATCCCAAAAGACGTATTCTGTTTAGTAATCATACTCACTAGTGGTCAAAAAATCCTATACGGTGTGTTGATTTTAAACTTTCTATCTATACACCATAAAAAGAAGAGTTCTTTAGCTAAACATTTGTTGATTTCCATTTTGTTAAACACAATCAAGCACATAAATTTTTGTAACAACAAATGTTTAGCACTCCCAATCAGAGAGTTTGGTGCATTACGTGAATCGAAATGGGTTCCACCTGTGATAGTAGTCCGAAAAGAATCCACATCAAAATCAAGATTGTCATCTAAAACTCTTATATTTGATGAGTTAAATAGTTCACGCCTGACAGAATAATCGAGTTTAAAAACTTTACCTTCGAGCCTAAACCAAAACAAATCCATCTTAGAATTATATCTAGCTGTTGTAAAGAACTCTATAGATAAAGTGGCAAAAATGGGTACATCACACCGAACAAATCTATTCCACCCTATATTTGCAGCTAATTGTTCAAGTCGGCATCTCACTCCTATATTCTCTAATACTTCAAAATTAAAATACCTAGCAGTAACAAGTGCTCTATTTCTAAAATCACAGAAACGTGCACCTTCTTCTTTCAAGTAAATAAAAAATGGGGCCCGATAAGCGACTACTAAGTTAGGTTTTTCTTCATCAGAAACTTAAAGTAGGAGCTCATTAATTAGTTTTCTAACCCTCCTTGTCCTTGGTAGAGCCATTGTTAGATCAAAATCTGCACAACCATAAGAGAGAGAGGGAGAGAGTGAAATTCGTATTTTTGAGAGAGAAAATAAAATCCCACCTAAATCTTGGTGTTTCTGAATAATTGATGTATGAAAAGAGTGAAGAAATGTAAGATGAATGGATGGGGATGAGGAAAATACCCATATCTAGTTGAAAAATGAAGAGTTTTTGGGAGTAAGAAGAGAGAAAGTCATGGGTTAGAGAGAGAGAGTGCAAAAAGATTTGAAAGGATAAGGAGAGAAAGAAGGGGGGAATTTTAAACCCCCCTTCGGATAGAATTCTAACGGACGTGGGAATCTGCATGATTCCCACGTGTGTGGGATTCTTCTCTAGAAATTTTCTAGAGAAGATTCCCACGTCCGTGGGAATCCACCCAATTCCCACGGCCGTGGGTTTACTCTCTAAAAACTTTCTGGAGATGATTCCCACATCCGTGGGAATCACCCCAATTCCAACGAATGTGGGAATTGGTGATCCTCAAGATTCCAAACCTTCTTTCAAGTGTAATTGCATTCTCCATGATTCCAACACCTAAAAAAAAGCATCGAGATCATATCATCCACAAGAACTTTCGAAGCAGAACAATTAAAATCAAACAAAAATCAGCATAGACATCTATCAAAACCTACTTAACCATGAACATAACTAAAGAATTCAAACAAACAAATAAGCGAACAAAATAATCAAAAGATAATTGATGTCCATGGGTTACCTCCCATGCAGTGCTTCTATTATTATCGGTAGCTCAACTCTCTTTCTTGCTCATAGTGGATCAAATGTCCGGAATGATAACGGTGTGTGAACTAATTTCAAACTTTGTACCGGGGTTGCCTTATTCTGGACTCCACCTTCATTTTTGTTTTCCTTTCTTTGCCTTCTCTTACATGTTTGTTTCTTTCTGAATGCATTTTTGGGGTCCTCAATATTTTCCCATCCTCCTTGATATTTAGGTTCCTTAATGTCTGTCGAGGGTAGAGTGGAACCATTCTTCTTCTTTGCCACCTCGAATGTTAACTGCTCTTTCCCTACTCTCAGTATTAACTCACCCCCATCAACATCAATAATTACACAGGCGGTAGTTAAGAACGATCGGCCAAGAACCATTGGGTTTTCCTCATCTTCACTAATATCTAATATGTAAAAGTCCACTGGAGAAACACAGTTATTAATGTGTAACTTCACATTCCTAATGATCCCCTTTGGTAGATGCACCATCCTGTCTATCATCTTTACTAATGTCTTAGTTAATACTGGCTCTTCTAGACTCAACTTTTGACTAAATAAATATAGCATCATATTGATACTTGCTCCTAAATCTGTGAATATGCGCTCTATCTTAACTCCATTTATACTACACGGAATGAAAAAGTCTCCTAAGTCTTCTTTCTTTTGTGTTAAATGTAGATTTTCTCTTGATATGTGATTGATAACCACTTATTCAAAGCCTCCTTTAACATAAGCTTTTTTTGGAGTTGATTTGTTACATCTGTTATTTGGCTTAACTCCCATTCTTTAGAATTCAGAGTTACTTCACTTGAAGATGGCTTCCACTGAGCAAAAATTTGATGTAAAAATCTAAGCTGAAATTCCTTATTCGGCTCACTTACTAGTCTCCTCAGAAGGACTTCCAATACTGTTTGTTCTTCTTACTTATTTTCACCTTTCTCCTAATGCTTTCTTTCTTTGTTCTCTATTCGAGTAATGGCCATGATTCTCTCCTTTGGGTTTGCCTTAGTGTTGCTTGGTAGACTACCTGTATTTTGTGAAGATAATGCGTTAGCTAATTGTCCTACCTGTACTTCTAGGTTGTGGATGGATGAGACATGATTCTCAAAAATCTTATTAAACTTTGCTTCCATTCTCTTCTGATTGTCCTCTTGGCTTGCATACATCCTTTTGTGATTCTCTTCTGGTGCTGCCAGTTTGGCTCTTAAAAACTCCAATATCTTTTCCATTTTACTTTCCAATGATTTGATTTGATCTTGTTGGAATCCTGGCGGTCCTTGTGGTCTTTGCTGGCCAGCTACATTATTATTACTCTAAGAAAAATTTGAGTGTTTTTTCCAACCCAGATTATATGTGTTTGAGTATGGGTTATTACCTCATTATGGCTAGCCTAGATAACTTACCTTCTCAGTCCCACTAGTTCCTAATAAGAAACAGTCTGTGGAGCTATGGTTGTTCTCCCCACACTGATCACATTATGCTTGCATTGCTTTAGCTGCTGAGGTAGACGTCCTTTGCATGTTATTTAACTGGTTCATCAAGGCTATAATTTGAGCCTGCAAGGTAGTAACTGAGTCAATAGATATCATACCTTTTTGTTCCTTCTATCCTTGTATACTCCTCTCACTCGACCACATACAGCTGTTACTTGCCAACTCCTATAACAAATCACGTGCTGCTTCTACCGTCTTCCTCATTAATGAACCTCTGGCTGCTGCATCAATTTTATCCCTTATGCTCGAGTTCACTCTATTATAAAATGTTTAAAGTAGGAATTCCTTCAGGAGGTCATGATGACGGCAGCTCCTTTGAAGTTCTTTAAATCTCTTCCAAGCTTCGTAGAGAGATTCTCCATCGCTCTGTTGAAAATTTGTTATTTATTTTATAATCCTTATCGTCCTTGGTAAAGGAAAGTATTTTACAAGGAATGCTTGAGCAAACTACTCCCAAGTTGTAATCTGGCCTGAATTTAGAGAATTGTACCATACTTTAGCCCGATCTTTCAATATGAATAAAAATAGTTGCAACTTCACTGCATCGTCAAACATTTCGTTGAATCTAAATGTGTCACAGATCTCTAAAAAATTTGCAATGTGGGTATTCAAATCCTCGTTGGATAACTCGTAGAGCTGCACACTATTTTGAAGAATGTTTAAGTAGCGCTGGTTTTATTTCAAAGTTATTTGCTTAAACTATCGGCCTTGCCACTGCTTGAGGATTAAACCCTGGCCTCTGAAATCTATGAGTGTTCTTTCTAGTCTTCCTTGCTCTCCTTCTTCAGCCATATCTTGATATGAGAAATTTAAACACTTTTCCCTTCTTATTTCTCTTTCGTGCTTCTTAATGTTAGGGACTTCATCTTCAATAACTTCTTTCATCCTCCGTGTGCTTCTTATGTTTATGCACCTGTAAGTCCACAAGGTAACATATCAAAACTCTTAAATCTAAGTAACCTAAATTAAACATGATGCTAAACAATCAATCTCTAGCAATAGCGCAAAAAACTTGTTGATGAATTGTAAAACCTATATACTTATTTTACGCTAAAAAAAAGTAAGCAAATGGTTCGTGACTTGTAGTTAGAAAGAGCAGATATCGATCCCATAGGGATTGATGCCCAAACACCACTTAATTTAGAAAAGACTTTGTTTAAGAAATAAAATTGTTTGATGCATTTAATCTAGAAAATTAAATTAAAAATAAAAGACTAATCTAAGAAATGAACAATACCGCAATCGCAGAAAATCTGAATTCAAGGATCTAAGTGCTAGAGATTACTTTTTCCTTATTCTGTCTCCCTCATATTTTATTGATTGAATTGTGTCTCACCCTATATTTTTGAATGTACTAATTACCCTCTCTTAAGGTGTAACTATTTGTCTCTAATTGAATTTACAGGAATCAATTGAATGATCTCTCAACTTACCTAATAACTCTACCGATTCAACTAGTTATTATACTAATCTTATGGATGATCAATGGACTAATTGAGATCTCTCTTCTAATTATTCAATTGACATAATAGTTGCCAGTCTATATATCGCAAACTCTCGTTGTATAATCCTATATGATTTTCATCTCACTCACTCTCTCGATTTGTTGAAAGATGACAATTAAAAACAACAATCATCAAAACACTTCATTCAATTCAATAAAACATGAGTTTTGACAAAATAATGAAAAACCAATCCCTAATATTAAATTAGCATAACATGGTTTCCATAACACTATCAACATTCAAATAATCCATCTTTACAAAGAAAGGAAGAGATTAAAATGATAGAAAGTGAATAAGAAAACTCCTTCTCTTCTTTGCCAAAATCTGGAATTTTAGTGTTGATGTGCTATTTTACCCAATCTTGATGATGATCCTTGTTTTCAATCCTTCCTTGATGCTCCAAACATGTGTTCTTCACCAAGGATGGTCTTTTTATAGGTGAGTGTCGTCTCTCTTGAAGATGGAGGCTTAATTATCTTTATATAGTATAAAAAATTAGGTTTAATAAAGCCTTGCAGATTGCCTCGGATTTCAATTCCCACGCCCGTAGGAATTTGCATGATTCTCACGAGCGTGGGAATTAAAGATAGAAACTTTCTGTCTTGATTTCCCACGTCCGTGGGAACTTACCTAATTCCCACAAACGTGGGAATTGGTCCCAGATGTGATCCTCTTGTCTTCTCTTCTATGCTCTCTTGTTCACCCTCCAACTTTCTTCCTCTCCTTTCCTACACAAAAATAAGCAATTCTTACCGTCAATTAGCATCCAACACATAAGAAAACAATGGAAATCAAACTTAATGAAAACTTACAAAATGAATCCTGAAATAGAACAATAAAGAACAATTATGCTAGAAACACATGTCAATTACCTATAAAAAGATATCCTAATGCAGACTTATCAAGTACTTAAAGATATTCTTGATTGCCACCCAATAACCCTCACTAGGATCTAATTGGTATCTCCTCACAACACTTAAAGCATATGATACATTGGGTTTCATATATAACATTGCATATATGATTGATCCTATATGGGAAGCATAAGGGATTAAATTCATATGAGTCCTCTCATCTTGTGTCGTTAGACACATAGATTTTGAGAGTGTAATCCTATGCGTCCTGGGAAGATAACCTCTCTTGGATTGCTCTATGCTAAACCTCTTTAGCATCTTATCTATGTATATATATTGAGAAAGACCAAGAAACTTCTTAGATCTATCTCTATAGATTCTTATCCCCAAACTATAAGTTGCTTCTCCAAGGTCTTTTATGGAGAAATTATTGGACATCAAATCTTGGCTGATTGTAAAGCTGAGCCATCATTTCCTATTAGTATTATGTCATCTATATATAACACAAGGAATACGATTGCACTCCCTCCAACCTTCTTATACATGCAAGGTTCATCTACATTTTGTGAGAAACCAAACTCATTGATTGTCTCATCAAATCGAATATTCCAACTCCTGGATGCTTGCTTCAATCCATAAATAGAATTTTGAAGCTTGCATATCTTTTCACTATGTTTAGATACGAAACCATTGGGTTGTGTGATGTATGCATCCTTAGTTAGGTTTCCATTAAGGAAAGTTGTTTTTACATCCATTTTCCATATCTCATAATATAATGAGCAACAATTACCAAGAGTATCCTAATGGATTTAAGCATGGATACTGGGCTAAATGGTTTTTTCATTGTCAACTCCTTGTTTTTGAAGATAACCTTTACTACAAGCCTAGCTTTATAGGTAACTCCACTACCATCCATATCGGTTTTCTTATTGAAAATCCATTTGTGTCTTATGGGTTTTATCCCTTTGGGTGGGTTAACTAAAGTCCATACTTGGTTTTCATACATAAAGTCCATTTCCAATTTCATGAATTGAAGCCATTTATCAAATTCTTAACTCTTCATAACTTCTACATAGGTAGTAGGCTCATTGTCTTCTATAAGCAATATGTTATTATGTTCACTTATGAGAAATCCATCTCTCTCTGGATCATAATGTATTCTACTTGATCTACAAATTTCTTATGTGTCAGAACGTTGAACCATTGTTTCATCATTATAAACAATAGTCTCAGGCTTAGGCAGTTAATCTACGTCTGTTTGATCATTTTAAACTTTCACTAGTTCAATTTTGCTCCCACTATCGTCTTTTAGAAGAAACCCTTTCTCAAAAAAGACAACATGCTTTGAAACAAACACTTTTGTTCCAAAATGTTGTAAAATTGATATCCTATCATTTCTTTGGGATATCCTGCAAGTAGAAACTTGTCAAATTTAGCTTTTAGCTTATCTGACTAAATTTGGTTTGCACAAGCTGGACAACCCTAAATTTTCGTATGAGAAAGATAGGGTTTCTTGTTAGTCCATTTCTTATATGGAGCAACATCAACTAACTTTGAAAGAACTCTAGTTAACACATAAACAATAGTCTCGAGTTCATATCCCTAAAAGGATTTTGATCTCACCATGCCCAATAAGGTTTGGTTTCTCCTTTTTGCCATACCATTGTGTTGCAGTATTTAAGTTTGAGTCTATTGGGATACTATCCCATTTTCTTTGAGATAATTTAGAAACTTTTGGCTTAAGTACTCACCACCTTGATCTGATTGAAGTGTTTTAATACTTATGCATAACTGTTTCTCTCCTTCATTTATGAATTCTTTGAACTTTTTCAAAAACTTCATATTTATATCTCATAAGAAACAAATAACCATATCGTGAATAATCATCGGTAAAGGTAATGATGTATACGTAACCATCTTTGGCAAGTATGGACATCCGACCACATACATCTGAATGTATTAAGTCCAATAGCCCAGCAGCTCGTTCACCCTTTCCCTTAAAGTTTAACTTTGTTATCTTGCCTAATAAGAACATATGTCATATGAGTCAAAATAAAATGGCCCTAAATTACCACAACTATGTCGTTTAGTCATGTGTCACTCATTTATATGGCCAAGGCTACAATTCCATAAGTACGACGATTTCATATTATATTGTTTTGACGTTTATTATTATTGATATTTATAATGGATTGGATATATCTAATATGTATATTCCATTGCATAATGTACTTATAGCATAAAGCATTCCATTCAAACTAATAAAACAACCATTATTACTAAAATTTAAATAGAAACTAGCTTTATTAAGACTAGAAATTGAAATAATATACATATTCAATATAGGTACATAAAAACAATCATCAAATTCTATTATAAGCCCATTAGGGAGTTTAAATTCATAAGTTCCTATGGCTAATGCAATAACTCTTGCTCTATTTTCCACTCTTAGGTCTGACTCTCCCTTGTTGAATTCTTTACTGTTCTTAAGGCCCTGCATATCAGTACATATGTGTGAGCCACACCTAGTATCCAATACCCTTATGTTATTATTAGAAGCAGTATTAATATCAATAACCAATATACCTGAAGTAGATGGGGCATCTGATGCCTTCTTCTACTTTAGTGACTCCAGATGGGCCTTACAGTTCCTCTTCCAATAGCCATCCCTGCCATAGTGGAAACATGTTCCCTTAGGGGTAGTCTTCTTAGCTTTCTTCTTGGCCACACCTCCCTTAGGCCTTGTGGACTTCTTCATCTATAAGTGTCCGCTAGCATCACAACCTTACTATCCTTCTTGACAAATGGATCAACTATTTTGAGCAAGTTGATAAATTTAGGAATCGTGGTGGATATCTGGTTCATCCTATAGTTAAGCATAAATTTTGAATAACTATTAGTCAAATAAGTAAAAAGTAAGTCTATACTTAATTCATGATCCATCAGGAAACCCAAGGAGGCCAACCTCTCAATATAGCCATTCATCTTTAGTGCATATTACACTAGAGATGTCCCCTTAACCATTTTAGAGCAGAAGAGCAATCTTGAGGTCTCGAACCTTTTGGACCTAGCTTGCTCATCAAACAGCTCCCTCAGTTGATAGACTATGGTATGAGCATTCATAGCCTCACACTAGTTTTGCAATTCTTGTGACATAGTGGCCAGCATTATGCAGCTAGCTATCTCACTGTCATTGAGATTTTTTCTATATGCCTTCTGATGACTATTAGAAACATCAGCAATAGGGGAATTGGGAAGTGGTTCTTCTAAGACATACCCTAGTTTCTCTGACTTAAGAACTATTCTTAGGTTCTTAAGCCAGTATAAGAAGTTAGGTTCAGCCAACTTATTGGTTTCCATAAGTGAGCGTAGGTTCACACTAGTGGTCATGGTGTCGATTCTTACATCTTAATTTCAAAGAGAGAAAAGGTGTTAGACTGTATATAAATGCAGGTCAATTAAGGCTTTATTAACAAGCATTATGGCTCATACTATTTTCTTGTGAATCTATAACCCTCAATATGAATTCGAGAGAACTTGTATAGAAGTTCTCCTGATGGGTCGATATCCAATATCTCTAGAAATGACCTTAGGTTTGCCCAACAAGCCTACCTAGGTCAATCGATAGGTATCAGTCAGATTAATTGCATTTATAATGCAATTATCGAATCTAGTGCTATCAATTTTTGACGTGTCCAAACACATTAGGCTATCAACTATTGATGCATGTACATCTCATGTACACTACCCAACTTCGCCTCTTTCCACATTGACCTTGGGTTTGCCAATAAGTCAATGCTTTTATTTAAAATCGACTCGTTAATCTGAAAACCCTATTTCCATAGTTTAAGCATATTTGTGTAGAGTGGGCTTGAGTTTGCCCAACAAACCTAAAAGAACTCTAGTTCTCACCATGTTAATGGAAGGCATTAGTTTTAATATTCTAAGTGAGGGTTTATACTTAGATCTCATCTAACTAGGATTGTCTTATATAAATATCATATATATATATATATATATATATTGTTAGAAGTATAAGTGGGCTTGCATGATGGATAGTTATGGACTTAAGCCCCATATGAT
>JANZXR010069911.1:0-11662 GCA_027575705.1 Erythroxylum echinodendron | reverse complement strand
CATGTGGAGTATTGTAGTGATTGCACGTAGCGCTCCCTTATCTTAGGATATGTGTCGGAATGACCTACGGGCGTCCCAGTGCATACCCTAGGGTAATGGGGTGTTACAACCGATACACCTACACCACCTTCTATTGTTCAGCTACCCACTTTAGAGCTTAAACCCTTACCTTGTCATTTGAGATACAATTTTTTAAGGAAGAACCAGACCTTACCATTATTATTTCTAACGAATTAAATTATGAGCAAGAAGAGAAAGTGGTGAAGATGATGAGACTCTTAGGGTGGCAAATTTCTGATATTAAGGGGATTAGCCCCAATGTAGTGATGCATATGATTAACCTAGAAGAAGGATGTAGAGCTATGAGAGAAAGATAGAAAGGTTAAATCCAAATATGCAAGAGGTTGTGAAGAAGGAAGTGGTGAAACTTTTAGATGCGGGAATTATTTATCCCATTTCAGATAGTGAGTGGGTGAGTCCAGTACAGTGTGTACCGAAGAAGGTGGCATGACGGTGATAGATAATGAGAAAGGTGAAAAGATTTCCACGAGGACCGTCACAGGTCGGCGAGTATGCATTAACTATAGGAAGCTAAATTTGACCACCAAGAAGGATCATTTCACTTTAACTTTTGTAGGCCAAATGATTGAGAGAGTGGCTGGTCATTCTTCTTATTACTTTCTTGATAGATATTCAGGGTACAATCAAATATTTATGTACCCGGAAGAACAAGAGAAGACCACTTTCATATGTCCATATGGGACTTTTCCTTATCAGAGGATGCCTTTTGGTTAATGTAATGCATCTACTACATTCCAAAGGTGTATGATGGCCATATTTGCATACATGAATGAAAATTTTATAGAGGTGTTTATGGATGATTTCTCTGTCTTTGGAGATTCTTTTGTTCATTGCTTGCTAAATTTAGATAGAATGCTTCAAAGATGTGAGGAGTCTCTATAGCACCCCACTCCCATAAGACCCGAACCCGGCATCGATGGGTGATATTCGAGTCCACGCCCCACGAGGGTGGCGTGCTAGAGCACTCAATCATTTCAAGAATAAGTATAACTTGTTTCATTTTGAAATGTCGACAAATATGTGGAAATAATAACCAATTTGGGGCCCACTTTCGTTCAAAAACATTTTCATTTAGCACCAAAATATTTTCAAATTCAAACCACTTTAATGGTATAGTAATACAATTGTATACAAGAAGCTCCGAATTAAACAAGTCAATACAATTTAAGAAAAATGCAATGCAGAAGCGAACTGATCCCAACCTCTATTCTTCACTTGTATTCTGTAGGTATGCTCCCGTTAGCCTAACGGGGTATTCTTCTGATCCTGAAAAATAATTGCAAATTTTGGATGAGTTTTGCGAACTCAATAAGTGAACCATCATTGATGAATTCACTGGATTACACAAATACAACAAATATTTCACAGTTATTCATTCAGTCAGATAAGCATCCATTCTAAAATTAGCATAACAGACGACCATTCATTACAACTTGCATATCGTTTACATGTTGCGCACGTAATTACCTGGGACATGTATAAGACTTATATTCGTTCTTATTGTTGTGACTGAGTGCCTTTTACACACATATACAAAGTTTGGCCCATATGGTTCAATCGGAACAAATTCACGGAGCATGGCTCTATGTGCAGAACATATATGTCACAGAGCAAAGCTCTACGTGCAGAACACATATATCACGAAGCAAAGCTACACGTGGAAGTGCTTCAAACTGGCATCTCAAGTCACAACGCCTTTATCTGAGTATGAATTTTGTGAAATGAATCAAATACTGAATATGTCATGCACAAAATCTGATACAAATGTTCAGATGATGGTTTCATAATCATCGAACCTCAGTCTGGCATTCAACTATCGTTGAGAAGTGAAAGTCAAATTCATATCACATCAAAACACTCCCAATACATTCCCAACTATTAAACTCCTCAGACCTCAGGTCCAGAATCCAGAAACAACACACAACAGTTCAATAATATTAGAAGTTTGATAGAATGAAGGTGCACACAAATCAAATCAATCCTAGGAAGTCATCTAGGTTGACTCATAGTATGCTCCGAGAAGTTATTGCCTGGATGGTCCGGCAATGTCCGACAATTGTCTAACGTGCTCTTCTAAAACAGACAAAACACACTCACAATTATTAGCTTTTGAACAAGCGTACTAAACATATTAAAGTATAAAAAACATGCACGATGCATGTTCAATGGCAATTTCGGGGTCTCTTCATAACCTCTCTATCTCCCATATCAAAACTTATTGTAAACTATTAATATCACGATTCAATTCTTATTGGCCTCTTCACATGGCACTCTCTCAGGTCTCTCGTAAACTTAGGAGGGTGCAATGGATATAAGTTTATTTACCAAAGGTGCATCTTTATAGATGATGCACCCTTACAGAAGAAGATGAGTCACAGAAGAAGATGATTTACAGAAGGAGATGACGTCAACCAGAGAAAGCTGATGTCATCACAAAAGAAGTTTTGCTATTAGCATAACGTTTCCTACAGACATTGAATTGAATTGTTCTTTATATGATTCGAAATAGGGCATGAAGATGTACAAACTCCGTTAAGACCTCAAGGGTCAATTTTATCTTCTGAAGGGTCAAAAATAGGACAGAAGATATGCAATAAATAGTAACCCAGAAGAAGTTTAGAAACAGTAACACAGAGGATATTTTACAATTGCCATAACTTTCTCTAAAGGGATTAGATAAAGGTGTTATTTATATGGTTTGAAAGAGGATTCCAAGATCTATAACTTTTATGAAGACTTCAGAGGCCAATTCTATGTTCTGAGGGGCAAAAATGGGACAGAAGAAAGGTATATACAAAAAATAGAAGAAGCAAAACATAGAAGGAATTCGTGAACAGTAACACAGACGATACTTATGAACAGTAATACAGAGGAAGTTCATGAACAGTAATACAAAAGAAGTTCATAAACAGAACACAAAAGAAGTTTCAGACAATTAGGCAGAAAGCAGATGAAGCAAAAGTTAGACGAAACAAAAGGCAGACGGAACAAAGATAAGCGGAGCAAAAGATAGAGGAAGCCAAAACACAGAGGAAGATGACGTCACCCAAAGGAAGATGACATCATTACAGAAGAAGTTGGCTTATAGAGAATACACAACACAGACGAAGCAATATAGAGGAAGATGACGTCACCCAGCGGAAGCTAACTTCATTACAGATGATACATCTTTACAGACGATACAGAAAGCAAAAGAAGCAGGACATATCCTCTTTCATGTTTACCCTCTACGCGAATTCTATACATCATTTTTCATCGCTATTATACCTCTAAATATGAAAACATTATCTATACTACTCCCTTTTTAACTCCAGAACATCAAACAACTCAAAGGCCAAAACTCACATAAGTACCAAAATCGCAGACTACTACTCGTGCGTGCATTTTCTTTCTTCTGCATCTGCTTTTCAATTTAACCAACGACCAGAACCCTGATATCTATTCTCTACACTGTGAATCTCTTTTCATGCAGATATGTATATCCAACATGCACATGCTTGTTTATGCCGTGGAAATAACATTACAATTACTTACTCGCTTAACAAGTACTCTAACACTGAAATTGAAGCCAACGCCGCAAAAGCTACTAAGTCGCTATTTGGTGATGAAGGTCAGGGGAGAGAATTACAATGTGGAGGGTTTCAGTAAAGAATGAGAACTATAGTAGATTCTTCCTTAAATAATATAATACGTGAATCCATTCCGTGCCCCTCACGTGTACTATTTATCTCCACTGACTCACCATTTGTCATAATTACAAACTGTAGTGGAGTCTTTCTAACTTAAACAATATTGTACGTGGGTCCATTGCTTGTCTCTCACGTATACTATTTATCTTCACTAATTCACCGTTTATCATAATCATAGTTTGTTATACTTACCAGAAAATACCAATAAAAGCATGTACAATTGTATAAACATGCCCAAACAGTATGTAGTCACAAATAACTTATGTCTACCGTGCATTTATCTTAAGTCATATCAAGGTCTCACAAATAACTATTCTAGCCGTATAGGTAACGGGATGTTACAATTCTCTCCTCCTAACAAAAATTTCGTCCTCAAAATTTCTTACCTAAGGGATCAAATAGGTAGGGGTATTAAGTCCTCATATGTTCCTCCGTTTCCCAAGTGGCATCCTCATTCGATGATTTCTCCAAAGGAATTCCACCATTGGAATTACCCGGTTCCTCAGTATCTCGGATTATTCAAAATTGTTTAGTTCTAGTTTCAATAACACATATACCGAATCATAACGTTATTTCTTAAACGTCTCTATGTAACACTGTATGAATTCGATATGGACCAATTTTTGTCGAGCTTAGTTTCCCCCTTTTTCCTAACCAGATCACACCTTTATCTCTATCTAAGCATATCTTTGCAAGTTGACAATACATCCTTGTCAGATCATATCATTATTTCTTAGCATATTCACCTATCATAGACGCCCTTTTATTAGTAACACTAACTCTCTTGCCGATCAATTCATATCGGGCTTAGCACACTTTACCAAGGTGATACTCTTAAAGATAACCCATCATTTCAATGATAATACACTCCATTCTTATGTCCATCACACAATATCCAGTAACCTTGATGTTGGTCTGCTTAACTCATTTATATTTCTTGAATCACTTAATTTCTATTACAAATTCATTTCATATACTAACAGTGTCTCATATCAATTCTGGCCTTTAACCATTTGTGGGTCCTCTTTATTTCAATGTAAAGGTGAACGACCTCTTTTTGTCGTATAATGCCTCATACAGTATCCTAACGATATCACTATGATAGTGATTAATATGCTTAAATTCAATTAAAACCATACATTGACTTCATGATTCCATGAATTCCAAAATATAAGCTTCCAATCATATTCCCAACAGTTAAGACTGTTGGATATTTAAACACTCAGTCACTTGTTTCTACATCCTTAGTAGTCAATACTATTTCAGCATATCCCTACTAGGATGTCTTGCTTAGGCTGTTACTTGTGCTCTCTCTAGTAATCTCTTTGTTCAGTTATCTTTATCGAGTACACTCCCCTTTTTATTCAGTCACCCATTAGCATTTTCTAAACCAAACTCAAATTGAAATTCATTTTAACTCCTCAATAATATCCACAATTTTCAAATTCTCATTTGGGGCTTTGCTAATCTTTTCACATGAAACTGATCTTAAATTCAATAGCTAAGAGCACTTTGATTTGCCCAAAATTTTATGTTTTTCTTTGCACTTGGCTTTATAACCTCAATACTTGAATTGGCGTTACACCATTATTAAGTTTTCCGTTCAATGCATCAAATCACAACCTTAGCTTTACTGGGAAAATACTCATTTGCTTAATCAAAAACTTTCAGTAGCTCTATTTAGGGTCTCAACCTTATATTCGATTCTTTCAAGCTCCATACTTACCTCAATCTTTAATGATCTACATATTTATATATAGATCCGAAATGTTTCATTGCACATATAATGTCTCCAACTTTACAAGAAATCATGATAACAGTAAGTTCTAAATCTTGCATCAATTACGCAGCTCATAAGACTCTAATTGTTTCAATGCATATGAAATCACTTTATTATGCTGCATTGGATTCGCTAATGTGAACATCGGTATATCAATTAGTTTTTTCAGGGTACTTCGTTTTTTTTTTAATTTTGAAAAAAAAAGAGAAAAACAAAAGAGTAACGAAGGGGATTCTTATTTGTACAAATGGTACTTCAAACTTGGAACGAACCTAAAGAAATTAACGATACTTCTTTATCTTTTGAGTTGTTCTGCCAAATCGATTGCTCAAGACCTTTGGTATGGCTTCTCTATCTCTTCATGCTCAAAAAAACAAGATTTTTTAGATAATCGAAAAAATAGAATTTTGACTACTATTAGAAATTCAGAAGAACTACGCGAGGGGGCCATTGAACAGCTGGAAAAAGCCCGGGATCGTTTACGGAAGATGGAAATAGAAGCAGATCAGTTTCGAGTAAACGGTTACTCTGAAATAGAACAAGAAAAATTGAATTTGATTAATTCAACTTATAAAATTTTAGAACAATTAGAAAATTACAAAAATGAAACCATTTATTTTGAACAACAAAAAGCGCTTAATCAAGTCCGATCAATTCATTTGATTTTCTCTGATGTTCTTATGAATTTATTCTAATTCTTGCCTATTCGTTCTAGTTTCTCCACACATTTCAGTTTAATTGCAAAAATTTACTTCCTATGTTGGTAACACATTCATCATATCCGATTTGTATCTCTTATATTTAATGTCACCTCAAATTCAAGAATCCAATTACTTAGTTGGACACTTTACATCAAACAATATGTGAATACTCTTAGTAGCATATTCCACACTATATCCTTGAGTCTCCGTTAGGATTAGGACCCTAATATTCACTTTTGATCTATAGCAGATTCATTTCCGATTTGTTCTTTATTGATCACTCTTACAGTAAACTATCTGACCTGCTTAGCCTAATTCGATGAAATTCTTGTTCTTTCAAAAGAAGACTTCTTGCTACTATCACCTATTTTGTTCATGTAACCTTTATCAATCCACTATTATCATCATTGCTGATCAGACATTCTTAGAAATCTCCAGGAAATTGATTTCTGTCATAACTTGTATGATAACAATATCCTTCCTGTTAAGGCTCAGTAAAGCATCAAGCAATTCATTTACTCTTATACTTTGGTATATATCATCAAGATCATTTCATCTTTTCTAGAGATGTCTTTTCAAGACAATTTACCAATTAATAACTTACATTCAAGATACCTTAATCTCTTTGGTTAAAGACAACAATTCTTCTTTTGTATCTATCCTCGATTGTAGGGACTGTGCCACGATTGGGCCTTTCTTATTCTTCACAAATCATTACTAACCTCCATCTATCCTCTATTGATCACTCTTTAACTAAATCATTTGGTTGACTGAACCCATCTCGATGAAATTCTTCTTTGGAAGAAGATTTCTTGATACCATCCTCGATACTATTTATGAAATCCTTATCCATCAACTATTTGTCATGATTATTTATCAGTCATTCTTAGTACCTCAAGAAGATCAATTTCATTATTCTTAATATCTCAATAGGATCAATTTCTGCCATAGCTTATATGATCAGAACACCCTTTCATATAGGCTCAGTGAGGCACTAGACAATTTCATTTACTCTAATACCTTGGCATATATCGCCAAAATTAACATCACTAAAAATCTCAATTCCTTCCCAATTGATCACTACAAGCACGATCACGCCCTACTCTAACTCATCGAAAACTTTGGGCTATAGGAACTATGATTTGCACTTATTCAATAAGGCACTAATTGCTTCCTATATCATCTCTGCACATAGTATAAACATATGCTTAATATTTTCACTTGTCATGGTTATCCCACTATCAGATACCTAAACTCAACAACTTTTTCATATATCGCTACCATTATCTCACTGTCCAATTACTATTTATCATCATGCATACATATGTTCGCAATCAATTCGGAATCATAGATGCATACTCATCCATAAATCCTAATCTCAATTTCACAAACATATTCTTATACTTAATCATAACTCTTGTCAAACATTCTTTTTAATTCAAATAATCGTTTCAAGTCCAAGTTCAACCTCTCAAGGTCACTTTCACTTGGCTTATACTCTTTATTCTCACCATTTCTATTTATATCCTTATTCTTCCTCAAACAATCCACACCAGTGCGTCGACATTTATATCACCTTCGAGGACATATCGTTAGAAAGAAATATCAATTTCATAATCAATACTACAACCACCAACATAAATACACTAAATCTTTATCTGTTATATCTAACCATATACTATGTCTTATACTGAATTATAAACTCTTATCACAATACGTACATAACCTTTTTCGGTTCCAAATTCATCCTTTTATGGTCATAACAATTCTATGATTTCATTTCATTCTGCCTGTACACTTTAGTCTCCTAATTTCTACTCTCTTCCTCACACAATCCTGACAATATGTTCACTTCTCTATCACATTCGAAGGTGTACCATTTCAGTACAATATCGATATCATGTCCATAATACATATATCACTATCATGGTAGTGAATCTTATCTACTTTATCGAACCATATACTTTTACTTTCTCACATTCTATCAATTCATCGTTTTCTCAATGCCTTTAACAGTTCAGACTCTTAAGGCATGCTCATGCATGTGACTTATACTCATATGACTCATACTAGGGATCAGTTGCTACCGTCTGCTATGACATGACTAAAATGCACATAACTTAATATATATATCGGAATGCCCATATAAGATAGTACCTCTGGGCTCTGATACCACATAATGTAGCACCCCACTCCTACAAGACCCAAACCCGGCATCGATGGGTGATATTCGAGTCCGTGCCTCGCGAGGGTGGCATGCTAGAGCACTCAATCATTTCAAGAATCATTATAACTTGTTTCATTTTGAAATGACGACAAATATATGTGGAAATAATAACCAATTTGGGGCCCACTTTCGTTTATAAACATTTTCATTTAACACCAAAATATTTGCAAATTCAGACCACTTTAATGGTATAGTAATACAATTGTATACAAGAAGTTCTGAATTAAACAAGGAAATACAATTTAAGAAAAATGCAATGCAGACGCCAACTGATCCCGACCTCTATTCTTCACTTGTATGCTGTATGTATACTCCCGTTAGTCTAACGGGGTATTCTGCTGATCCTGAAAAATAACTGCAAATTTTAGGTGAGTTTTGCGAACTCAATACGTGAACCATCATTGACGAATTCACTGGATTACACAAATACAACACATATTTTACAGTTATTCATTCAGTCAGATAAGCATCCATTCTGAAATTAGCATAACAGACGACCATTCATTACGACTTGCATATCATTTATGTGTTACACACGTAATTATCTGGGACATGCATGAGACTTATATTCGTTCTTATTGTTATGACTGAGTGCCTTTCACACACATATACAAAGTTTGGCCCATAGGGCTCAATCAGAACAAATTCACGGAACAAGGCTCTACGTACAAAACACATATATCACGGAGCAAAGCTCTACGTGCAGAACACATATATCAAGGAGCAAAGCTCTACGTGGAAGCGCTTCAAACTGGCATCTCAAATCACAACGCCTTTATCTGAGCATGCATTTTATGAAATGCATCGAATACTGAATATGTCATACATAAAATCTCATACAAATGTTCAAATGATGGTTTCATAATCATCGGACCCCAGTTCGGCATTCAACTATCATTGAGAAACGAAAGTCAAATTCATATCACATCAAAACACTCCCAATACATGCCCAACTATTAAACTCCTTGGACCTCAGGTCCAGAATCCAGAAACAACATACAACAGTTCAATAATATTGGAAGTTTGGCAGAATCAAGGTGCACACAAATCAAATCAATCCTAGGAAGTCATCTAGGTTGACTCACAGTACACTCCCAAAAGCTATTGCCTGGATGGTCCGGCAATGTCCAACTGTCGTCCGACGTGCTCCTCTAAAATAGACAAAACACATTCACAATTATCAGCTTTTATACAAGTGTACTAAACATATAAAAGTATAGAAAATATTCACGATGCATGTTCAATGGCAATTCTGGGGTCTCTTCATAACCTCTCTCTCGCCCTTATCAAAACTTATTGCAAACCATCAATATCACGATTTAATTCTTATTGTCCTCTTCGCATAGCACTCTCTCAGGTCTCTCATAAACTTAGGGGGGTGCAATGGATATAAGTTTATTTACAGAAGGTGAATCTTTATAGACGATGCAGCCTTACAGAAGAAGATGAGTCTCAGAAAAAGATGATTTACAGAAGGAGATGGAAGTCACCCAGAGGAAGCTGACGTCATCACAGAAGAAGTTTTACTATTAGCATAACGTTTCCTATAGACATCGGATTGAATTTTTCTTTATATGAATCGAAAGAGGGCATCAAGATGTACAAACTCCATGAAGACCTCAAGGGTCAATTTTATCTTCTGAAGGGTCAAAAATAGGACAGAAGATATGCAATAAACAGTAACCTAGAAGAAGTTTAGAAACAATAACACAGAGGATATTTTACAATCACCATAACTTTCTCTATAGAGATCAATCAAAGTGTTCTTTATATGGTTTGAAAGAGGATTCCAAGATCTACAACTTTTATGAAGACCTCCGAGGCCAATTCTATCTTCTGAGGGGTCATAAATGGGACAGAAGATAGGTATAGATGAAAAATAGAAGAAGCAAAACACAGAAGGAGTTCGTGAATAGTAACACAGACGATACTTGTGAACAGTAACACAGACGAAGTCTGTGAATAGTAACACAAAGGAAGTTCATGAACAGTAACACAGAAGAAGTTCATGAACAGTAACACAGAAGAAGTTTTGGACACTTAGGCAGAAAGCAGACGAAGCAAAAGTTAGACGAAACAAAAGGCAGACAGAACAAAGATAAGCAGAGCAAAAGACAGAGGAACCCAAAAAATAGAGGAAGATGATGTCACCCAAAGGAAGATGACATCATCACAGAAGAAGTTGGTTCACAGAGAATACACAACACAGACGAAGCAATACAGAGGAAGATGATGTCACCCAGAGGAAGCTGACGTCATCACAGATGATACGTCTTTACAGACGATACAAAAAGCAAAAGAAGTAGGACATTGAAGCCAGTGCCGCAAAAGCTGCTAAGTCACTATTCGGTGATGAAGGTCAGGGGAGAGAATTACAATATGGAGGGTTTCAGTGAAGATTGAGAACTATGGTAGATTCTTCCTTAAACAATATAATACGTGAGTCCATTCCATGCCCCTCACGTGTACTATTTATCTCCACTGACTCACCATTTGTCATAATTACAAACTGTAGTGGAGTCCTCCTAACTTAAACAATATTATACGTGGGTCTATTGCTTGTCCCTCACGTATGCTATTTATCTTCACTAATTCACCGTTTATCATAATCACAGTTTGTCATACTTACCTAGAAATGCCAATAAAAGCATGTACAATTGTATAAACGTGCCTAAACAGTATGTAGTCACAAATAACTTATGTCTACCGTGCATTTATCTTAAGTCATATCAAGGTCTCACAAATAACTGTTCTAGCCGTATAGGTAACGGGATGTTACAGTCTCATCTAGTTTTAAACTGGAAGAAGTGTCATTTCATGGTCCAAAAAGGAATTGTACTAGGCCATAAGATTTCATATAACAGGATTGAAATAGATTGTGCTAAACCAGAAGTGATTGAAAAATTACACCTCCCAACAACATATAGGGTATCTGAGCTTTCCTGGTTCCCTTATTGCAAGACCCCTAACTTATTTATTAGCTAAAGATGTGCCTTTCATTTTTGATGATGATTGTAAAGATGGTAAGTCATTTTGCAATCATCTTATTGGGTTCGAAGACGACGTCATAGGTGACTAGAATTGTCGTCCCCTGAAAAATTTTTCCTATTAACTTAAGCATGATAGCTTATGAAATAGAAGCATGAGAAGAAATTGAGGGCATTTTCGGAATATAGCTTAAGAA
>JANZXR010069900.1:0-11664 GCA_027575705.1 Erythroxylum echinodendron | reverse complement strand
GGGACTTGATCCTCTGTCCCAACAACCCTGGCCCAACCCTGTCCCATTGCATCCAAACCACCCATTTATGTGGGACCCACATAAATAGGTAGTTTGGATGCAATGGGACAGGGTTGGGCCAGGGATATTGGGACAGAGGATTTGAGGGGCCTTTGGAGAAGGGTTAGGTTGGGTTCCAGTAGCATCTGACTCATCCCAACTAGATCTATTGTCAAGTCTACTCTTACGATTGCAAAATTCTCTGCTTATATTTACACATAATTTGGAGTGTCCTTAGTTAAGTGTGACAGCCATAGAGAAGTTGCCATCTTCTATTGGCAATCTCAAAGGGCTCCATGATTTACAAATGTCTTATTTAAAATTTGAAAATGGTTTTGTAGAAGACCATCATGCATTGGCTTTGTCGTCAGAAGGCATTTCTTTTTGACAAGACTTGAGCATTCATGATTGTAATTTAAGGGAATTATCTTAAGACTTGAGTTTTCTATCTTCTGTTGGATTTTTAGATTTAAGTCTAAATGAATTTGAGAGAATTCTTACAACCATTAAACAATTTTCACTATTGAAAAATCTTAATATAGACAACTGCAAAAGGCGTCTATCCTTTTCAGAACTTTCCTCGAGTGTCTTCACATTACTCGCCAATGATCGTAGATCACTTGAACAAATACGGACCCTTAAACAACTATTTCTTGGCTCCTAAGTGCGTAAGGGAAGATCCCATTTGCGGAATTGCCTAAAGTTTGAAAAAGATGAGTCAGGCAGTAGTAAATGCACCGTTGAGGAATTATCTAACTGCTCATTGGAGAATTCAAATGCAGAAATTGGTATGTAACAGTCTTTTGTCTCTTTCTTTATTTTGGTATAATCATTAATTTGTGTTTTAACTTGATGTTGTTCAGCCCAGTTTGAATTTATCTATCCAGGAAGTAGAATACTCGAGTGGGTTGAGTATCAAAGTATGAGTGGTTCCATTCAAATATCCCTTCCTTCTCGGTTTAATCGTCGTTTTCTGGGATTAGATTTCTATGTGAATTATTGTGATGGACTAAAGTTCTCTATCGATTCTGAGCCATTGTTCGTCCGGAAGAAAGCTAAAGAGCATATGATATCTGGATTAGGAGAAGATTTTGTGAATGGGCATGCGTACATGGTAACATTGAAAAGGACGTAAACATTTTTAAGTTCAACAGCGCAGTTTATAATGGAATCAAAAAGTGTGGCATGCCCAAAAAGATGATGAATTCTGTGAAACATTTGGCTTTCCAATTTTAAAAGTATCTGATTTTTTTTGTACATGTTTTTATTTTCCCTTGTCATTTTATATGTTTTGTAATTGAGTATAATAGTAGCTCTTAGATATTTTTCTATAAGATGGACCGTAATTAATTGCATTTTAACAATTTTAATAATATATTAGTTAAGCTAATCGAATTTGATTTGAATAAATATAATAAAAGAGTCCAATAAAAAATCTGAATAAACGAGTTGAAATCCAGCGAGAAGAAATGGACCCTAATTAACATGGATCGAACCTATATTGAATTTGTGACGAGAAATCTCAATATGGATATTATAAATAGAAGGTTAACCGCTTTCTCTTTCCCTAGCTCATTGCTCCATCCATTCTGTCTTTGACCTCATGAGCCGAATCTGAAGCAACGTCTGTCACCATCTTCAGCCTTTGTTTAGCTCCATCATAGGCATCTGCTGCTTTAACCTCTCCATATTCCATTGCATCCACCATTGTTTCTTTCGCATCATTATGTCAGAGGCCTTTTTCATAGCTTCATCCGCATTCCGTGAAGCATATTCCTTCATATCACCTATCTTTCGGTGTGCGGTGTTGGCTGCCTCTCTGGTTTCTTCAAAAGCGTACTTGATGATTCTGGAAAGATAAAACTATTCAAAAAAGATCAGCCACAGGTGCGGGCATTCCACTGTATGCCCAAAAAGAGTTTGAAGATAGAAGAAGTTGAATGAAATTATTCAAGTTCAATGCTTCGACTAGGTGAGTTATACATGTTTCTCTGTTCTAAGTTCTGACAAAAGCAGTTGATAAGAGAAACAATTAAATCTGATTCGTTTCTAGGAGTTTTATTTTCTTATATCATGTTAAGTTCTTGTCATTGAGTATAATAAAAGCCAATCCATCTTTCAGATCAAGGATGTAAAATCTTCAAGATGGATGGTACATATGAAGACAAAGTTAAGAAAGACTGCTTCAGAGTTGTGAAGAAAAACAAACAAATTTTGGTAATTCATTGTTTGGAATAGATCAAAGAATAACTTCTATTTATTGTTCTTATTGATCAACAAAACAAACTAAATATGTACAAATAGAGGGCACGACAAATTTGATATGCGCAAAAGAATGGAAAAGTAATGTAGCAGAACCACTAAAGGCATTCAAATTCCGAATGAAAGTTCTTCAATGCTAGATTTGCCACTAGATATCATTGGCTTTAGCTTCCAAGCATCCAATATTTCTTCTTCTTCCTAGTATCAATCAGAAGTAGCTCTGGAATACAAATATGAGACAAGAACAATAAGAAACTACAAACTGGAAAGTATTCATGCTCTAAACAAATATTAAGTTTGGAACTACATTCAATCATAGCAGCATATGCAAACCTCATAAACTGAGAGAACAGAGATTCCATGCTTATGATATGCCATGAGGCAAGTATCTTATTCATTTCAAAAGTAATCTGATACATAATTAGACCTAGAATGTTTTACCTCCTTCAGGATATACTGAATTATAGTGAACCTCTGCCCAAAAACTCTGAGAAAATAACTGCATGTAAAGCATCCAAAAGTATCAGATAGAATCTTTGTTGGTGTAAGACTAGGAAAGATGATGAATGACTGAAATTTCGGTTTTCCTTTTGTTTTAGATCTCTTGCAAGAATGATAATCTGCAAAAGGGATTGGGAAATTGTTCTCGAAATCTTACCTCTACATGTATCCTTGAATGATGTTATAACAAATATCTTTATACCATACTGCAGCAGTTAGGGTGGCAAGGTATATTAGTCATCAATGTAAAATGCTTCCAAATAAAACAGAACACAACAAAACTGATATAAAAGCTTAAAAAAATTTAAAAGTTAAGACTTAAAAACGTAACTTTTATATGGTCCAATAAGCAAATAAGAACAGAGAAACAAGAGAAAATTAGTAAAACCAAAATGAAACATTGAAAAAGTAGAAGTTGCTCATACAGAATCCGCAGCAGCTTGCCATGTGACAAGATCAACCCATTCACCACTCTTGTTACTAAACATATAATTAACAGAGTAAGCATGAATTCATTTCCGAAAGCTTTTACATGGAAAAAAAGAAAATTGGGAGCAGCAAAAAACTTGTTCATTTTCTTTAAATATTTACCAAAAGCCATTGGAACCCAACACCCATACATTTGTCGGCGAGACTTTGAGCTGAAACAATGTAACACTAACTCATTTAGACATGGCATCATCTTATTAAAATAGTTTAATGTAACACTAACTCATTCAGACGTAAACTAACCCGATTGACTATTTGTTCTCCAACATGTTTGTGGTATGCAGGACGTCGGATATTCATTGAATAATCATCTATTCCTAGAAAATAGATGTATATGTGAAATTAGAAAGTTAAAAGACTGATTGAATAAAGTTTTTACATGGTTGCCAAAAACATAAACAAACGATTCAAAGGAGCAAGAATGACATAACTTGGAACTGATGACGTGAAAAGAATGTTAGAAAGAAAATACATACATACTTGTGAAGCCATCCACGAAGTCTCCTCTGTTCCACTTAGTGGGAGCATTGAACTTTGTAGCAGTGACCTCTTCATTTCATTCAACTTCTATCTTCATGGACACTGGAGTAGGAAAGTTGAATGTGTGATAAAATTCATCCTGATCTTCTTGGGTGTACAGTGGAATGATCCCACACTTTTTGATTATATAGTTAGACAAGCTGAACTTAAAAACGACTACATCCGCTTCGAAGTTAACATGTCTATATATCCATGTACGAAGCTCTTTACTGATGAAGACTAACATATGTTCTTTATCTGCTCTGTGAGGTGGAGTATATATTGTAAATAAGGAGGAGAAATGGTGACTGTCATCAAAATAACAATCATATCTAAGATTGCATATTTCTCCATCATCATACTCGGCATTATCATGGCACAGATAGAAAGCAAATCCCAGAAAAAGATGATTAAGCCAATGAGGAGGAAGGTGGATTCGAATGAAATCACCCATGTTTTGATACTGAACCCACTTTGGTATTCTACTTCCTGGATAAATCATTTCAAAATAATCCTGACAACACAAATTTATAACTTAAATTAATGATTACACAGACCTAGATAAAGAAAGACAAAAACAGAGTTACATACCAATGATTTCTGCATTTGAGTTCTTTTATAATTCCTCAACAGTGCATTTACTACTGCCTGACAGTCATCTTCATCCAACTTCAAGCAATTCCAAAAACGGAATCTTCTCTCAGACAATGCTTGTTCTATTTGTGAATCAAGGGGTAGTTGTTCAAGGGTCCATATTTGTTTTAGCGATCCACAGACTTGGGCTGATAATTGGGAGATACTTGATGGAAGTTCTGGTAAGGATAGAAGCCTTTTGCAGTTGTCTAAAAAGATATTTTAATCGTGAAAGTTGTTTGATAGTATCAGGGATTCTCTCAAAATTATTTTGACTCAAATGTAGAGATTTTATAGAAGATAGAAAGCTCAAGTCCCCTGGCAATTCCCTCAAATTATTATTGGAAAGATATAAATTTTGTGTCAAGGACCTGCCTTCCAACGATGAACCCAATCTATGGTGGTCTTCTTCTGAAAAACAATTTTCGGAACTTTCTGGGTAGAAAGCAAACTTCCAGCAATTATCCATCCCTAAAAGCTTGATCCCTTTCAGATTGCCGATAGAAGATGGCAACTTCTCTATGGCTGTTTGACTTAAGCCAAGAATCTTCAAATTATCCAAAGGCTCCAAAATTTCAGGAAGCGCCTTAAAGCGTGAGCTTCCACTCAGATAAAGACTGTTGAGGGATGTTAACTTGCTAAAAAAGTTGCTTGGAAGGCTTTCAAGCTCTCTACAATCTTCCATCCCTAAGTACTCTAATTTGCCTAGGAGTTCAAGTGATGACGAAGGTACCTGTTTTATTGCCGTCCTTTGCAAGTATAATTGCCTTATATTGCTTGAAATTTCTGGAAATGTATTTAACTGTGAGCAATCACTCATATTAAGAATTTCAAGAGCTTCTAGAAATCCACTTCTACTGATGGGAAAATGAGTTATGCTTTTGTTATTTGCTAAACTTAGGGAAGTTAACTTGGCCAATCTCCAAAAACCATTAACAATCACACTCATCATTCCACATGAATGTTGAGACATCACTGAATCTTCCTGTAATTAAAAAATAACAAAAAATTAATTAATCCAATCAAGTATTGCTTTCAACTTCTATTATAGTAAATTAAATTGTTTACTATATAATTTTCGTACCTTGATTTTGTTCCAGTTGTTGTTGGATAAATGAAGCACCACAAGTTTCTTTGGTTGAAAATTAGGTGGAAAAGATTTTAATGGATACTTATCCCACCTAAGATACCTTAATGTATTAGGAAGATAATCGAGTCCTTGAGAGAGATGTAGATTACTTTCTCCATAGAAGCTTAGAAATTTAAGGTTAGGCATCTTCATGAACACTTGTGGATTTAAATTCATCTCTTTTATCTTAGATGAGTTTAAAATAATGCTTTCCACAGCTTCAGCCTCCTAACAAAAGACACACAAAATATATAAACTAGTTGTTATGATAATAAATAATTTCTCTCAATAAATCAGGAATTATAAAAGACTATTAATAATAAAAACTAATTTTTAAATTTCTTACCTTACTCCCTACAAATACTTCATAAATATCTTCAGGATCCCATAATCTACTGCGTTGATTTGGATATCTAGCTTCTTGACGAACAATTTCCTTTCCCATCTCTTGTAACAAGTCATGCACTTCTAACATATCACTTTTGGAAGCATCTACAAGGCATTTGTCTTGGAGAACACTAATTATAATATCTACATCAAAACCACAACTTTTAAGCACTTTCTTCACCACATTTGTACTTTCAGATTTGAAGAAACATGCAATGTCAAGAAAGACGTCCTTCTCCACCCTACTTAAGCCATTGTAACTAATTTGCAGTACTTGCTGGATATCCTTATTGGGAACTTTTGACAATTGATTCAATGCACTTCTCCACTCATTATGATTTTTCCCAATTAGGCTGGATCCTAAAACCTTCAAAGCTAAAGGATTGCCTTGTGCATAGTTCATAATCGAGTTTAACAAGGACACATAATCATCTTTTGGATATTTTTGCTTTAACGCACTCTTCGTGAAAAGTTGGAGGGCTTCAACACGATTTAATGGTTTAATTTCATATATAAAATCAGCTCTCCCTCCAAATACTTGTTTATCTCTACTAGTGATGAGAACCATGCTTCCTGAACCAAACCAACATGGATTTCCAATCAAAGATTCTAATTGTAGTGGTTCATTCACATCATCAAGAACAATTAATATCTTCTTGCGACCAAGTATTCTTCTACAAAATGGTGCAAGTCCTCTACTAAACATATTTTTAACAGGATTTTCTTCACCAAGTACTTTTGAAATGAGTTCTTCCTGTAATTTCTTGATACCACCTACTTCCGCTTGTTGCCTCACGTTTTGTACAAAGCAACAACCTTCAAATTGATTGGACATCATTTTATATATGACTTCAGCTGTAGTAGTTTTACCAACACCGCCCATCCCCCAAATTCCTAAAATACGAATCTCCAATGGGTTAATAGTAAATATCCTTTTTATTTCCTCAATGCGGTAATCCATTCCAACTAAGTGTTCAAAATCATCACATGCCATCGATTGGTTCAGTTTTCCTAAAATTTCTTCAACAATTTTGTTAATAAGCATATGATCACTCCTGTAAATTATGAAAACACAATTTAAATGAATGAAAAGCAAAAGAATCCTTTACTTGGATTGACCATACAACCTAAAACATACCTGAACTCCTTAGAATTAAATCCAGATAGATTGGCAGCTGTGGTCAAGGCATCCCTCCACCTTGAAATCTCATGTCCATTTTTAAAATTTTGCTCGTGTTTAACAAAAGCCGCAGCAACATCATGGGATTGTTTCCTTAAATGAGATGGATCTATCTCGTAAAAAACAGGTATAACAATCTGTCCATGGGAACGGTGACACTCGATGATCTCTGCGAGCTCATCTAGACACCAACTGGAAGATGCATAGTCTTTTGAGAAAACAAGTACAGCAACAGTGGAATCTTGGATTGCTTGGGGAAGTGACCGAGCAATTTCTTCTCCTCTTTTGAGTTCCTCGTCATCAAAGAAGGTTTGGAGATCCTTTTGGTGCAAAGCAGCATAGAGATGGCTGGTGAAATTGCGACGAGTGTCTTCACCCCTGAAGTTCAAGAAGACATCGTACTTCAATGGGTGAGAGGAGGAGGAGGAAGAAGAAGAAGAAGAAGAAGAAGAAGAAGAAGAAGAAGAAGAAGCCATTGTTGTTGAACGAAGAGGGCGGAGGCTAGTACTAATATGTAAAGATGTAGTCGTGGCAATGGTAATTGATTGGCTTTTATGCTTTTGAAGATGTGGGAATCATTGGTTATATTAATTATTGGTCTACTAGCTAGTACTAATATGCCCAGCATGTTACCCTACCAAAGTATTCATTAATTAAACACAGATGAGGGATAGGCATGTTATTAAATTCCGAGTAGCAAACGTAATCAATCACTTTACATTATACAACATATTTATTCACTTTCCTTATAATTAATATATGCAAGTTGACGCAACGCAATCCTAAAATATTTATATGGGACAAACCAATTTAGCTTTTTCAGATTGAGAGCATGGTCGCACACATTTTAGCGCACCCATGAAGGGTTGTATCCTCGATTAAATTATGGGCCATTCTGTCACTTGTATAGCCTTTAGCCTATCATAAACATTGTTTAGTAACATCCCGTCCTAAAAAATTTAAGCGTGTTGTTGTGTAGGGAATATTAGAGATATTGTTGTTTTACTTTTACTAAGACAACACTTATTAACAGTTTCTTAGCAAATACTGTTTTCGATCTTAGTAATTGAATATGTTTGTCAAGATTTTATAGGCATTTATAAATATTTAAAATTGCAAATACCTATAAAATCATGTTTCAAATTGATAAAATTGGGCGGATTTCTAAACTAGGAGATGAAATTATGGTACCAAAACGTTTAAGCTTGATCTTTGCAAACAGGCCATCAATCATATCATCCTCAGATGGGACTTGCTTGCGGAGACTAAACAAGATTCTCCCACAAGGCAAGTCAGAACAATGTTAGCAGACTAGCAGTTTAAAGACAAAAGAAACCAAATGTTAGGTGAGCATAAATTTAAAAATACTTTGAACTTTGACTTCATAAACATTGATTGGTTGGTACACGACGTTACATGTTCAGTTCCCACTTCTACGCGATTAGTAATGGATACTAAGAGCATGCAACAGGATCTTCTATTGATTAGCTCCAGTGAATAAGATTTTGCTACGTCCTTGATGTTCATCACTCTAAGAGAGAGTAGAAATGGTATAAATTTCTTGGAAGTAGCTACTAGTAATTCGAGGAAAAAGAAACATGTACACAACTTACGTGCATTTGATTTGATTGGACCAAATCACTGGTTTGAGACAGAGGACCACGGCACATCAATCTGTAATTATGACCCAACAAAATTACCCTATATAATAAAACATGCATTCATCAAATTAAATATATTAGCCAAATTATAAATTATATGAAACATATGTCGAACTTGGGTAGGAACACTATCACGTGTTTGTCTTTTCAATTCAACAAACTTCAAGAATTAGATTACAATATGATTAGATTAGTATAGGCAGGAACACTATCACATGTTTTTTTTTCTTTTCAAATTCACGCCAACTTCTGCACAATCTTCAAGAAACAAAACACGAGGAAAGAAAGAGAAACGGTAAATGGTGTCATTTATATATTCGTATAGAACCAAACACGTGGGTGTGAGTAGTTCAGTATTCTCATCTCTTAACTAAAGGTCTCGAGTTTGAGTCATGAGAATGGACAAATTTATTTAGTCAATACTTTACCCCTTACCGGCTGATCCGGTGCGAGCAGGGATTAGTCTGGGTGTGAATGGTTTAAAGATACCTTCCTATAGTTAAGACCCTTCTAGGACATCTCGTGAACTAACAAAAAAAAAAAATCGTATAGAGGGTCACTAAACATTATAACGTTTCACTGCTGTATATATCATTTATTAACGTTTCTTAATAAGTTTTGCCTTAGTAAAACAACAGTATCTCTGATATTACCTATAAAATCATATTTACCAAATCAAGAGATAGAGATTATTGTAGCAAAATGTTTAAGCTCAATCGTTGCAAACAAGCCATCAATGATCCTCATATGGTAACAAACACTGTTTCAATCTTAGTATATTGAACATGATTTTCAAGATTTTATAGGTATAGTAGCGCAAGTATACGCTACTAAAAATATGAAAACATTAACACAAGAAATAAATGCCTTTTCTACTTATAATGCTAAAAATATTAAAAATTAGCTCAGTAGACCAATTTGCACTAGTCTTAAAGTGGAGGGGCGAACAATAGGGACTAAAGATGACTGTTTGAATGCAACGAAAACTTATTTTTTGGGAGTTAAAAGGAAATTATATTAACTAAGCAACAACTTGTAGACGATCCACATCAAGGATCCTAACAGTCAAAACTAAACTACACTACGCAAAAATACAACAAGAATTAACTCGAGATTAAATTAACCAAAGCGATATGATATTATGGTTGACACTGTCCTGCTTGTTGTGAGCTAAGAGAGTCTCTATAATCAAGTTGACAACTATGTCGGTAAGTTCAGATTTTTGCTGCTCCTCATTCTTATAAATTTGCTTGTTTCTTTCCCTCCAAATAATAGATAACTATCTAGAAAGAAGTCTTGATTATTAGTCCATCCATATAACCAGGTTTCGCATATCAAATGATAGCTTCCAACACCTCATCCTATACAAACGTGATCCTAGGGAGACGAAGCAAACACAAAATTTTACTCCACACCGATTTGCTATAACAACATTCAAAGAATAAATGATTCCTTATCTCATTTACAAGTTTAAATAAGACACAAATGAAATCATAAGACCCAAACTACCTATCCTTAGTTCTTAATCTGTTTTTGATCATCAACCATAGAAAAATGGCGGCCTTGGGACACAATACCTGCTTCCACACTATATCTAACCAAGGGACTGTTTCACGTGGTGCAACCATAAGGTTGTGAGCAGATCTGTTATTGAACAAACCGCTTAGATGTAAAGTCCAAATCAGCTTATCCTTCCTATTTTCATCCAGCCTGTCCAGTAAGTAACTCTCCAATATATGAAAATGACGTTGGGTGTGGAGTCTATCCTACGCCTACTTAATGGACTGAAGTTTGGGAATCCGGCTTCGTAGCACTTGTAAATCCTCACGTAACCACAATGGACTGAAGTATGAACAATTGTCAAACCACATCCTAATATCTTCTCCATCCCTTACCCTATATTTCAAGCACGGATAAACCAGTTCCTTAAGGTTCAACATACCCTTAAAAATACACAAGTAACAACGATTATCTTGTAGCTGCCAGAAACTTTGAGTTTGGAGGTAGAACGTTTGCACCCATTTCACCCACAAGGTTTCTTTATCCACAAATAATCTCCAAATCCTCTTAAGAAGCATAACTTGTTGCATTTGAGTAATAGAAATAATGCTCAAACCCCCTTGCTTCTTAGGAATGGTGATTTTACTCCATTTCACTTTGTACCCTTTACGATTCTCTGCTTTTCCAAACCATAGGAAAGATTTTAAAACCCTTTCTATTTCCTTTATCGTTTTCTTAGTAAGTACCAAATGAGCTGCCCAATGAATATGCATACTATTCAACACAGCATTGATAAGACTTACTCTAGCACCCAAAGATAAGAATCTATTCTGCCACGCAAGGATTCAACCTTTCAATTTTTCTATCAATGCAGTAAATCTGAGTACTTAGGCTTACCGACAGTAATAGGGATCTCTATGTGAAAAACCGAAGGGGGTTAATTGTTTAACAAACTTTCCGATTTTATGCGATTGTTTCTGGCACAAATCAAACAAAAATCAATCAAACGAAAAATAACAAATGACCCCAGAAATTTGGTAACGCAGTTCAGCACTCCTTGCCTACCACTGCAGGGCCCTTACCCAGCTTAATCACTTTCACTGAAGTACAATAGTTTTACCCAAGGCTTTACTGAGTTGACACCACTCAACCCTTGACACTATCACTCAACCTCACTTCCCGTGAAAGAATTTCACACCCAATAGTACAACCGCCTTGTACTAACCTCAACAGAGGATTTTCTCAATCAACCCAATAGTACCACCACCTTGTACTAACCTCAATCTCAACAATATTTGATAATAAAGATAAGAAATAAACAACTTAAGTGATCAATCAACTAAGAACAAAATAATAATACACTT
>JANZXR010069869.1:0-38945 GCA_027575705.1 Erythroxylum echinodendron | reverse complement strand
TGCCGCGGTATAACCCGCAAACACACGCCGCAGTATAACCTGCAAACACCTACGGGTGGGGTGTGGGGTCCAACAACAACAGCCTTCTTTAGAGCCGTAAAAGCGAGTTGAGCTGAAGAAGACCAAGAGAACGACTGAAGGTTCTCCTTCTGTAGTAGAGTAGTAAGAGGTTTAGTTAATTGCCCATAATCTCGGATGAAGCGGTGATAATAACCCGTCAATCCCAAAAATCCTCTGAAGTCCTTAACAGATTTGGGAGTTGGCTATCTTAAAATAGCAGAAACATTATTTGGGTCCATCTCTACACCATGCCCAGATATGACATAACCGAGGTATTCCACTAATGCCTTCCTAAAGGAACATTTCTTGTGATTAATATGAAAGTGATTTTGACACAAAATCTCCAAAACAGATCTAATGTGCTACAAATGACCCTGTCAATCCTTACTGTATATTAAAATATCATCAAAAAAGACTAAGATGAATTTTTGAAGGAAAGGACAAAACACATCATTCGTCACGGACTAAAACGTTGCCAGTGCATTAGTAAGCCCAAACGGCATAACAAGAAACTCATAATGTCTCGAGTGAGTTCGGAAAGCCGTCTTGTGCACATCTGGAGCAGCCACTCTTATCTGGTGATAACCCGACTTTAAATCTAATTTTGCAAACAATTGAGCCCTATGTAAGTCATTTAGTAATTCCTGAATAACTAGAATTGGATATTTATCCAGTACTGTATGATTATTCAATTCACGAGAATTGACACAAATTCTCCAACTCCCATCTTTTTTCTTAATAAGGAGTACTGGGCTTGAAAACAGACAATTACTTGGTTGGATGATGCCAGCAGACAACATTTGAGAAACCATGTGACCATAACGTTACGGTTTAACATTAATTGGACTTGTTCCAGGTTAGAAAGGAATTTGGTGGTCAGCTGGTCTTGATGGTGGCACAGTAGTGGTATCTACAAATACATCTAAAAATTCACCCAATAATGAACCAAGAGCAAGCTGTTGGTTATGAGTCGGAGGAGTACCTGATGGCAGCAAGGGGGTCTCCGAGTAGAGGTCCTATAAAACAACAGAAAATTCAATCTCATACAATTTAGAAAGTGCTGCAATGGAGGTTGGAATTCGACAAAGAGATGGGTCACCTTGTAAGCAAATTTGTTTAGTTCTCATAAAGAATTTCATTGTCATTTTTCTCCATTTAACGCTAAAATCTCTCAGAGTTTCAAACCAACTGACTCCCAAAACAAGATCAATCCCGCTAAGCGGAAAAATGTAACAATTAATTATGACTTCAAAATCTTCAATAATCACTGGCAATTTAGCGCAAAATCTGGAGGTCTGGACCTTATAGCCATTTCCTAAACGAACAGTAAAACTGGTAGTCGGTTGAACCTGAAGCTGCAGTTGTTTTACCAGCAGAGCAGAAATGAAATTATGGCTGGCACTACTGTCCACCATAATAATAGATTGAACTCCAGTAATTGAACCCCTCAATTTCATTGTACGAGGTTTACTAATTCCGCCAATAGAATACATGAGAAGGTCAAACTGATTAAAATGAGCCTCATTTACTTTGATTGGAAAAGGATCATCACCCATACCTTTTAGCTCTGTAAAAGCATAATTCTCAGCAAATTCGTCTTCTTCACTCCCAATTAAAGCTCGAAATGATTTGTTAGGACATTCATGCAGAGGAGTATAAGGCAATTTACAACGAAAACAGAGGCCCTTGGCTCAAAGATCTTGATATTCTTGGTGTGAATATCGTTTTGTGCCCCAATAACGAGGTTGTGAGATTGGGGAAATTGGTTGTGGTGGAGGAGAAAGAGTTGGTAAGGTACGAGCCGCAAGAAGGGAAAGTTTGTTTGGTGGTTTTGGGTTGAAGGTGTCACATTTTTTTAGTAGAAGGACTTGAGAAATTAGGAAGGTTTAGGTTGGGAGATGATGGGATGGAATGATTAGGCCCAAGCCCATATTGCTGGAAATAGGGAACTGTTTTCTGGGTGGAAGAAGGTGGGTTATAATGATGGATTTCACATTCAATCTCCCGTGTCGTTCTCATTGTGCAATTTAAGTCAACCATCTCATGTGATCGGAGACGTACCCTGATATCAGATTTTAAATTTTTCAGGAAATATCCCAAACAATGATCATCGGAAAGGTGAGGGACATGGGTGGCTCATCGTACAAATTCATTGATGTATTGTTCCACAGTCGATGTCTGTTTGGTTGTAGCTAAATATTTAAAAGGGTTGCCAACCATCTCACCACCAAAATTTTGCATTAATTCTGATCTCAATTCCTCCCATGATAGATCTAGAGCTCTTTGGCGTATCAAGCGAAGCCAATGAAGAACTGTGCCTTCCATACACACCATAGCTACAGAAGCTTTCGATTCAACTTGTGTTCGGTGAAGTTCAAAATATTGCTCTGCGCGAGCAATCCATCCGGTGGGATCGGTACCATCAAAACTAGGCATATCGGTCTTTTTTGAGGTGAAGGTGGTGGTGTCAAGAAGGATTGGGTGGTTTCCAATTTTAGGAGCAGATGATGTTTGGGATGATGAGTAGTGACGAGTGTGTGTTATGGTTATTTCATTTGTGGAACTAACAGATTTGCCTTTGGTTAGGCTGGTAAGTAAGGATTCGATTTTTGTGTTTTGGGTAAGTAAGGTTTCATTTGTTGTTCGAATGGTGCTAAGAGCAGTTTCCATAGCTGCTTGCTGGGATTGTAAAAGGGCAATGTTCTTCTCTACCTCTTCTAATCTCCCCTCCATTCTTGTTTTGGGCATTAGCAAGATTCGGCAGGTCGGACCAAATTGGTAGAGTAAAGAACAAAATCAATAATCAGAAATTAAGAAGAATAACTTAGGATCAAATGGCCGAGAGAAGCTTTGAATTTCTGGAAATTTGTAATAGTAGCAACAAAACTCCGAATACAAATGAAAAAGATACTGACTGGATAACCAGCCCCTAGTAAAAAGATTCCCGATACTCACACTCAGTACATACAGTAATCACTCGATACCCCCTACCATCACACACCCTTATTCCTTATACAAAATTCCCTAACTAACTCTGCCACGTAATTATTCTTTCTACTGCAAGATTTGGTTCTTTGTCTTTTGCTGAGCCTGGGTTTACTCCTTTGGGCCTTCTAGAATAACCAATAAATCCTTTGGGCTTGCTTGCTGTTCTATCAAAATGTTTCACCAAATTTTACTAAGGCATCATCAAGAACATGGTTTAATGACAATAAGCATGTCTCTATTTCCCATTACATTAGCAGCTCTAGGCGCTCCCTTGATGTAGCTGACATTAGAAAGCCTGTGAATATGATTTATTTGTAAATTAAGCCAACTAAATGCCTATAACGTAAGGGCGTGTCTATTTGTCGCAAGGTTTTCATAAACCAAATATATTGTGTCATTTATCAATACATCTGGCAGGAATATGATCTTAACTCTGAAGATGATACGGCCTCTTCTACTGACCCCAGTTTCAGACTAATAATAAACGGTGATGAAGTTGAATCAAATCGTGCCGCCTGAGAACACCAAAGTGCCCATTTCCTTGAAGGGTCTCATAAGAAAGTGAATACTAACGTTTCAGGAAAGATGTCGAATGAGTTTCCCCTCCCTTCTGGCTTTACAAAGGCGATTCAAGCTAGAGTAGTTGGCTCTGTTAAGTCTCCTGACGTGACAAAACCAGGAGCCAAATCTGCTTTCGAAAGATACGGAGAAGGGATCTCTTCAACGGATAAACAAGCTTTTCGGTATATAGCCAAACGGGCATGTTCTAGCAATCGTTTTCCTTATGCAATATTCGAAAATAACCCAAGGAAGAGTATGTTAATTGAAGAGAGAAATCTCACAGAAGCTGTTGGCCAAGGAGCTAACTCCAGCAGATGTACCAATGCTTTCTTTAGGGTTTCAAGTGATGATGTCAAGATAGATCTCAACTTGACCCTAAAGACTGGTCAGAACGAAGTGGACTTGGAGCTTAGGCATGGGCTGTGATCAATTTGTTTGCGCTCAACGGGTTCTTGTCCTTTCGCTAACTATCTCCTTTGAGGTTACTCCTTTCACTCTGTCATTGTTGCAAACTTTCACATTTTGCTTGGTGGTTTTTGATTGACCTTAACTGGAAGTCTTAATGGGTCAAGTTCAGCTGGAAGCCACCGCCCAGTTTCTTCGTTAATCTTTGTACAACAGAACAGGACTGTAACGTACTCAGTTGTTTCTAAAGTCGTTTCTTTTATTGTCCGCTTAAGTAGCATATGTACACACCATTCCATGTCCATTTGGAACGTAAAAAGGAAAAGTTTTCGAAAATTGAAAAATTGACGCGTTTATAAACAAGGTTTGAATATTCTTTGGTGCCTTTTGCTGAATCAATTAAGGGAGTTGTTCCACACTGAAGGTAGGAGAGTCCGCTCGTAAACAACAAACATAGTTTTGCTGACTCTTCATAAGTTAAAGAAAATTTCAGAAGATAAAGCCTTTTATTGAAGTCCGTTGGTATGAATAGTTTAGCACTTTCATCCATTAATCAAAGGTCTCAAGTTCGAGTCATGAGAGTGAAGAAATTAATTTGACCAACACTTTACTCCTTACAAGTTAACTCGGTATTAGTAAAAATTAGTCTGAGTATGGATCCATAATTGAAACCTTTCTAAAACACTTCGTGGGATTAAAAAAAAAAGTTGATTTTAATTGCGAACATTTTAATTAAAAGCAGTCATCATCTTTCATCATTAATGTGGGTGGGCAATGCAAACTAAAACAAGCTATACATTGATCAATCATGAAAAGGTAAGGCTTTTACTAAACGCTTACAAGTGGGGGGAAAAAAGGCATTACCATTATCGAGTTTAATACTTTGTTAATCAACAAAATATTTCAAAGTTTAGAAATTATTATTATGTCATGTAATAAAATAAATTATGATATCTTACGCAAAAGAAGTTTTTACTAAAACTGTATATAGTAGATAAATTATCAATGATATTAAATTATAATGAACAGATAATTAACAAAATACATGTAACATAATAAACTATTAATGATTCATGTCAAAATAAAACTTTAACTAGAAATAAACTATTAATAATATTGAATTCAATCATCTGTTAATAAAAGGATGTCAATTTATAAAGACAAACTATTATTTAAATGTAATAGAAAAAATTATTGATACCTTACAACAAAAAGAAACTTCCACTATACAAATATTATCAATTACGTTGGATTTTGCTGACCTAATAATTGACAAAATACACCAAATTTTAAGTGAAATTATGAATATGTAACAAAATAAGCTATTAATACTACATGATAGAACAAAACGTACTTGACTAAAACTATTCAAGAATATAAATGCTATTGATGTTATGAATTTAATGATCTAATAGTAAAAGAATGTCAATTTTAAAAAATCGTTATCTTTAGATAACATAATAAAATAAAGCATTTGTTAAAAGTATATATGCTATTAATGGTATTGAATTTAATGATCTAATACTTTAAGAATGTCAAATTTAAAAATTCGTTAAGTAAACATTACAAAATAAAATATTGATGTATCGTTATAGGATTTAATTTCCTGAATACGTCTTCAAATTACTGGAGTTGCTATTATCCACTATTATCCAGCTGTAATATTGTGTTTCTTTACTATTATTTCCCTCTAACTATGATATTTTGGTCTTATATCATAGTTAGATCTTTTTTTGCTACAAAATGATGCAAACGAAAGAATGATTCAAGTTAAATTATGATCCTATAATAATTTAATAACAATATTAAGAATGAAAGAAAAATGTCAAAAATTACTATCTTGAAATGTTATAATTAATGGTTTCAAATTGACAAGAATAAGAAGTTGGTCCCAATTATTATCTTTAATTACGTTTAAATGTGAAACTAGGTAATGACATACTAGAAAAGGAATGAGCCTCATGGAAACTTCATTTACATAAAATAGTACCTATAAATATTGGTGAAAGTCTTCTCGTTATTTGTCAAATATAAGAAGGGACTACTTGTAATTGAAAGATGAAAGTACTTCATTATTGAAAATTTTAGTTTAAACTCAACAATTAGATTATCTTCATAAAAAATAATCAATTTACTAATTTCTTTTTCTAAATCCAAGTTAAAATGATAGTTGATAGTAGTAAAAACTAGTATAAAGCAAAGGAAACATATCACCTAACTCAAAGAACAAAAAAAGCTAAAAATCATGGACAATGAATTTAAAGGTAATCATAAGTTCAACATAGATAAATTCCACAAGAAAACACATTTCAGTATCATAAACAATAAAGCAACGCCACTATAAAACCTGGAGAAATGATAAGCAATGAAACCCATAACTAAATTAAGGCAAAGCTCCAACAAAACCAAACAAAACACTTCTTGAGCAAGAAAGAAAAATCATAAATTTAGCATGTTCTCATCCTTACTAATATCTTACTCTATGTAAACTCACCACCAAATTCTTAATAATTTAGTACTCTTCTTCCTATTATTTTTAAACGTTAAAAGGACAACTTTTCTAATAACAAATATTGTAACTGAAAAAATTACTAGTTTTATATGTAAAGGAAAATTGTTTACAACATTCCACCCTACATATGAATTGGCGTTCTTCAAATTAAATGGATAGATATAGGCCTTTGGATCTATGATGATAAGGTTATATATAATAAAATATTTAGACTGAAGTTGCTTATGTTTATTCAAATCTATATTTTAAGCTAAACATAATCACAAAGGCATTTGATAAAATTGAACTTTCATTTTGTGAGAATAAAGTTGTTCTCCGTATAGGTTTGAAATATAATATTATCAAAATATATCAATAATCATATCATAATTAAATATATGTATGATGACAATAATGAGTTTTTGTTTAGCGCAAAAATGAAAATAGATTTGTCAAGGTGGTTTTTTTCCTTTATTTATGCACATAATCTTATGAATGCTAGAAACAATATATCCAAGCTATAGTAGATTAATATAGACTACATAAAGAAATATAAGGAGATAGCCTCACATTGGTTATTGAATGTATACAATTTTATAAACCATTTGTAATACAATATGCAACCACTTTAATAATCAAATATGACTATTAAATTTTTTATTTTTAAAGTCATATGATGATTGATCATGGCAAGATAATGATTTTATTACACATAAAAGTAAGAAAGGTATTAGGAATATCGAGTTCAATGATTTTATAAACAACAAAATGTTCAAAGCTTTGAAATTTGATATGTTAATATAATGAAACAAATTATGATATCCCATGGCAAAAGAAGCTTTTACTAAAAATATACATCGTAGGGACACCAATGATGTTGGATTTTAATGACCTAATATTTAACAAAACATACATACGTTAAAAAAAGTATTATGCACATGTAATATAATAAATTATTAATGATTAATGAAAAAAGTAAACCTTTAGCTAGAAGTGCATAAGAAATATTGTTAATGATATTGAATTAAATGATCTATTAATAAAAGAATGCCAAATAATAAAAAAGATTATATAAATGTAATAGAATAAACTATTGCTAATTCATATGAAAAAGAAACTTTTACTAATATACACATAGTAAATTCATTATCAATAATGTTAGATTTTAATGATCTAATAATTAAAAAATACACCAACATTTAATAAGTATTATATATATATGTATCAAAATAAACTATTAACACTACATGACCAAAAAAATTGTTTACTAAATGTACAAGAGTCTATATGTTATCAATGAAATTTAATAGTCTAATACTGAATGCCAATTTAGGGTAAAAAATCGTTATCTTTAAGTAAAATATTACTAGAAGTACATAAGAATGCATATACAATTAATGGCAATATTACTAAAAGTACATAAGAATGCATATACAATATTACTAGAAGTACAAAGAATGCATATACAATCAATTTTTAAAATTCATCATCTAAATGTCACAAAATAAATTACTGATGTTTTGCATTATGAACACATCTCTTTTTACTTAGAAATTCACAATATAAAGTATTACCTTTACTAATTTTTCATGATATGATAACCAATAAAATAGATAAATTTTGTAAATTCGTGTATATATAAGCTATTTGACAAAGATACATACACTAAATTGAATCAAAAACTTGTAATTAAACTAAAATTGTAATACTATGAGTGAATTAGAATATTAGGCATGCATAACACAACTCTAAATATGAAATTAATAAGAACTTCATTAACAACAATTTAAAACAATGTCAAAAATTAAGTGATCTAATTTTATTGTTCATATTTTAAATAGAAATACAAAGTATGAAAAGAGTTTAATATTATATACGAATCACGATCTTGTATCATGTATAACAAAATGGTCATCATATTACATAGAGCAACTCTAGTTTTGTGTTACAATTTACTATTAGTAAATCATCAAAATAAAGATTGTGAGTTGAATTGTTGGCTTTATCTTTCAAATAATATCTTGCTAAAATCTTATTGTCCTAAACATGTCTTAAAATTATTGGAGTTTATATTATTCATTGCTATCTAGTTCAAATATAGAAATACTAATGTATTGTTATTATTATCTAATTATGATATTTTGGACTCATTGGTTCAAATTTATCAATTTACTTCCTTCACTTGAGTTTTAGTCCCTTTTACTTTGAGTACCTTTGTTAATGTTAGCATTTTATCTTTTTGACTAGCAAAAATATAAGAAATAACAAAGACAATGTGATTATTAAAGTGCGATTTTATATATAAGTTAAAAAAAATGATGTGCAAACTTTTAAAGGTATGGAATTAATGATCTATAATGAATTTAATGATTTAACTATCAATTGTGAAAATATAATGATCTAATCAATTATGCAATATATTGATATTATTTCATTAAGATACCTATATGTAATGATAAAAATGAAGGTTATTTAAATGAAAAAATTTAAAATTAATATTGATATACACACTACAAGAAAAATATGTTTTAGCGATGGAAATTACTGACAGAAAATAAATATTTTTCATTGGGAAACAAATTTAGCGATGGAAAAAGTCGTCAAAGACATGGTCGTATGTAAATTTTAGCGAAGGAATCTTGTTACTCCGACACTAAAAATATAGCAATAGATAATGCTTTCTGTTAACAAAATTACGTTGATATATTAGTTCATCACTAATTATCAATGGAATGATGTATTTTGTTGATAATTAACCACAATTTATTATAAACTGTCGGGAAGTTTAACTATGATAAATTTCACCCACCATTTCTCACTTCTTACTCAAGTTTTCTATTAATAATGTTATTACCTTTTTGCACATTCAATTTATGTAAATAATATAACATTGATTGATAAATATAAAGTTAACATTATCCTCACTGAATGGTAGTATAATAAAAACATTATAATGTACATGAATAAGCATCTTAAAAATAACTGTAAAATAAAAATTTATACAAAAATTTAAGGTAGCAAAACATCAAATATATTCACTTATCCATCTAAACTATACAGTTGGAGAAGGCGGATGATCTGATTGCTGTGATGAGGTCCTGTCCCTCTCCTTCAACTCATCTACTTCATTATATAGCTGAGTTATATACTTCCATCAGCCTCTCTACTGTGCTTTCAAGTTGAATGACTCTCTCATTTGATGAAGACCGCCTACTACATGCAACTGTAGTGGATATAGAAGAACGTGAATAATATGTGTTTGCAAATGAACCTAAGCTGAAAATCCTTTCACAGCGATGCCTACCACCCACTGCATCAGGATATGCCTAGCTCTCGTTAAAATTTTAGAGTTTTGAGATAGACGTTCAACGTTATCTTGTATTTGGTCTTATCATTATAATTGTTTATGTTAATAAGTGATAATTTTTAGGAATTAATATTAAAGGATAGAGCTGGTGTGAGTGTGCAAAAAGAGTTTGCGTAGTGTAGGCTTCGCACCCAAAAAATTTTCCTGCATCAAAATAAATTGTTATAAGTATACTACAATTTACAAAACTTTTGGTAGAATTTTCCCTATGTTTATAATATTTACCCCCTATTAGACAAAAAAATTTAACTCAACAACACAACCTTTAATGGTACTAGGCATTTATAACATTATTATTCTCCATAATACATACATATTTTTATTTTAAATTTCATACATCAAACTACATTAAAATGAAATTTCATATATCAAAGTACAAAAATCAGAATATAAGTGTAAAGTTATGATACTTATAAGTTTTTCTGGATACTCTTGATGGGTCATAGATCCTCTAGTGTGTGCATATAGACTCTTCCCATTCAAATCTCCACGTCTATTTGCAGAATTACGTTCTGAAATGGACGTTGTCTTGGGTGATGCCTAATACTGCTGCTAACGACTCCATATTTCTTCAGATATATGTGGTGGTCATATACCATTCTTATGTATTGAAGCAAGAAAGTCCTTATAACATGTACAAGCTCGCCTCTCCTATACATTATAAATTGCAACATCAAATTTTAAATCCTAAAAAAATTCTTTTTGAAAAAAGAAAAACATACTATAAGTACTTATAAACGAAAATATTTATCTAATTAATGTATAAAATTAGAAAAAATAAAAAAGATTAAAGAATATATTTTGTATACCTCAAACTCTTGATAATAAAAATCTTTTGGAACTTGAGAGACATTCTTCCATATATAACCCTCAGGATATATATCCTCTCCTTAAACTTGGATGAGATATTTCTTGAGCACGTTTCAGACGAAACCAACCTAATATATAAGTTATTTTAGATAATTTTTAAATTAAAGCCTATAACTTCAATATAAACCTATGGTGTTATCATATATTATAATTTTTTTTAGAATTTTACTTACAAATTGTTAACAATTGTGATGTAAGTTCTTCCATCAACTCCCTTAGCTCCGGGTTGGTGGGTGGCTCTTTCATCCGCAACGTTTACCCTTGATATCTCTATCGGTATAGGGGTGGTGGGTGGTGTACGGCTGTTGGATGGTGTAACTGGGTTGCTGGATGGTGTAGTAATAGGTACAGAAGCTGATGTCTCATATGGATGTGTAGTAACTAGACATACAACACCTGATTCTGTAACATTTGCAGAATGTGATGTTTCACTTGGAGTAGCACTGGCTCTTTGAAATTGTAGTAACCTTAACTTTGGCTGTATCATATCTTGTTTTTTCTTTGGTGGCATATTTTAACCTAAATTCACATTTTCTTAAATATTCCAGTAATAGAACAATATAAATTCAATATATAACGATATATTGTTGATGCAATAATAGATTTATTCATATAATATTCTATTACAAACAAAAATTAAACGCTAATAGCACTTAGTTGTAAATCAAAATTATCATCATCTTTTTTTCTGAAGAATTAGAATCAAACTTAGGCTCTTCTTCAGATCTCTCGCCCTCCTCACCCTCTCCAGATGAAATTTCAACATAGTCATTATTTAGATCGTTCAAAGCTTCATTCTCGTCATATATTACACATGCATTTATTTCATAAACATCTTCTTGAAACTCTCCACCATCAATTCTCTTATTTTCTTGTTTTCTATGTAATTCAAAAACACCTCTAGGTTTTACTTTACAAACGGCCAACCAATCTGACTTATCTTGTCATAAGCTAGGTAAAGGAACATAATACACCTAGATCGCTTGTATCGCCAACAAGAAAGGTTCAAATTGTTTGAATCTTCTTCGTTGGTTGATTTCAACTAGAATGTATTAGCTTTGCACTTTTGTTCCAATGTTGGATCAAACCATTCAAACTTAAATATCATACTCTATTTTATTGGCAATGCAAAGAATTGTCACGTCAATTATACGTGAATTTGCTAATACAAAGCATGAATTCATCACATTGAAGTTTAAGTCTTTATGTTTGAATTAGTCACCTATAAGTTGATTTCCAAAGTTCGATTTTAAAGAATCACTATGGTATGGGACATTGTTTACATCTGTGAATCGAGAAAGGGACTTCTCACTATGACTCCTAGGCTCGTGAAATTTTTCACTAATAAGCCTTATGTATTAGACCCCATTTTTAGAGCCCAAATATCTAAAATATCAAAAGACCTGAACGTATTATCCTATAATGTTATTTCTATGGGATCTGTTAATTCAATACTCACTTCATTTGGTGATCGGATGATGGGGTTATGGCCAAATGAGTGAAAGCTGGTTATGTCCTCAATCATATTGTGCCTATCTTGGGACAATTGGCATAGCTTTCACTAGATAGATCAGATTAAGGTCATCTTAGGACGGTTTTGAAGAGGACTTCTAGATCTACAACTTTCATGAAGACTCAGAAAAGATATTTTTCCATTAATAGGGTCAAAACATAGGTTCACTGCAGTAAACTAAATGTTTCACCTCGATGAAATCAGGAAATATTTCCCAATACCTCTCGGGAAAATTTCGCCACGGCAAACTAAATGTTTCACCGTGGAAAAATTAAGAAATATTTCCCAGGACCTCTCGGGAAAAGTTCGCTGTAGCAAACTTATATTATTTCGCCGCGGCAAAATTAGGAAATATTTCCCAGGACATCTTGGGAAAAATTCGCCATGGTAAACTAATATAGCTTTGCTGCAGCGAAATTACGAGATGGAGACGAAAACACTTTCGGGAAAAGTTCGCCGTGGCTGAGGCTGACTTCACCACAGCGAAACCTTTTAACCTGCAACTCTAACTCAACATTTCAACACCAAAAAAACACATACACTATATATTAATTCAACTATCAAGTACTTTTGTTAAATTCTTAAATCTCCCCTCAAATAATTAATCCTATACAACCCTTCCAATCTCTAACATGTTATTCTAAATTGTATACTCATTCCTCTTTCACAACCATCATCATACACAACAGCAAATCCTCAAATTCTCATTCTCATTGCTAAAAAAGTAAATATTTAATCAAGCTTTAGTTATATATCAACATACACTTCAACTTAATACAAAATACAAAAGGATGCTCATGTTTGATATGCCTATAAAGCTATCCATAAAAATAGTCACTCGCTTAGTATAAAAGATTTCTAGCTATCTTGGAGTTCCGAATGCCTTGCAAGGAATGCTAATCTTCTCGTTCTGCACTTGAGGAGGGAAAATTATGGGTTAAGCTACACATCTCAGTAGCTAATATATTTATAGCCATTGGTAACCAGCCACACAATTAAACATATATATGAACATTCATATAGGCATACACTTCTTATCTTAATCTAGAAATGACAGTTCGACATTTACAATTTCAATTCACATTTCATAATTCAATACATCATCTCATAGGACATATTGGATGTAATTTAACATCCAAGCTTAACACTCAAATTTCATCATAACTTAACATATGAAAATGCAAATGCACAAACAAATGACTCGAGTGTTCCGTGGAACAAACAGGGAAACCGAAGTTTACTCTATGAACGAAACGAGTCCACTTTTCGGATCTCGTGTGCCACAAGTAGGCAGCTGGGAGAAGGCTTTATGTCGACGTGCACGTGACTACGAAACGGTTCCTATCTTGCTCAAACACAATCAAATCTCATGCACAATTCAATCAATCACAAGTTCATATTCACATGCTTTTTCTGCTTTCCATTTAAATCAAAATGCCATAATACCATACTAAGGCATAGCATAATTATACTCACAATTTAATTTTTATCACATGTCATACATCACAATGCAAATTTCTACATCACAATATTTCAAAGCAAATCATTTTAACACACAACACTCACACAAGGCAAATTAGCCCGTTACACAATAACTATAAATAAATTACCCACCTTATAACTCTTAAAAATCCAAACTCAATTGTGCCCTTCCTCTTGCTCTTGGGTAGGATGTTCTTGATTTTCTAACACAACCAAAAAAATTCTCATTCAATTCCAATTCAAATAGAAATCCCTCAAATTTTCATAATCACAACAAAATGAAATTAACACAAATCAAGCTCAAACTTAACCTACCCATAGTCCATCTAGGTTAGAAAACCCAAAACCTAGCTTAGAAATCCAAAATCAATTTGGTTTCATCTTTCTCTTCTTTCTTCCTTCATTCCTAACACAAACCCTAGTCTCTATTTAATCCCTTTTCAAACCTAGCAAGAAGAAAGATGAAAACTTACCTCTAACATGTTGATTTCCTTTTCTTTTCTTCTTCCTTCGAAGTTTCCCAAAATTTTCCTCCTTTTCCCTAGCTTCTTTGATTTTTTCTTCTCTTTTCTTTCTTTCTTTCATGTTTTCTCTTCTCTTCTCTTTTTCTTCTCACGACACCTTCCTTTCTTCTTCTAATTAAGATAACTTTTATTCTCTTTCTTCTAGTTATACCCCTCACTTACTTAGCCTTTCCAATTTTGTCCTTCTTTTGTCTTTTATAGCTTTAACTCCTTTAATCCACTTAACACCATATTAATTCTAACTAAGTTCCAATATTTCCATCAAATTTTTTAATCTTTATTCATGCCTACTAAATTAATGACTCAATTCAAAAAAATAAATAAACAAACATACTAAACATAAATAAATAATTAAACAAATCATAAGCAATTAGAAAAAAAAAAGGATCTAATGACTCTCCTCCCCTAAAAGAATTTCACCCTTGAAATTCTTACCTGTGTCATTAAAGAGGTGTGGATACGTCTCCTTCATTAGTTCCAAAGACTAACATGTTTCCTCCTCTGTCGAATGGTTCCTCCATAAGACTTTAACCAACTTTACAATCTTGTTTCTCAAAACCTTTTCCTTCGAATCTAGGATCTCTACTGGTTGCTCCCTATATGTCAAATCCTCCCTTAACTGAACCTCTGAAGGTTGAATTATGTGTGAAGGATCTGATCAGTACTTCCTCAACATCGATACGTGGAAAACATTGTGAATCTTAGATAATTCTGATGACAAAGCTAATTTATAAGCTAAAGGCCCAATCCTCTCAATGATCTCATAAGGGCTTATCTATCTCGTACTAAGCTTGCCCTTCTTACCAAATCTCAAGACGCCTTTCTATGGAAAAGCTCTAAGAAACACTTTATCCCCAACTTCAAATTCCATCTCTTTTTTAAGTGCATCCGTGTAGCTCTTCATTCTATCTTGAGCTACTTTAAGTCTCTATTTCACCAATTTAATCTTATCAATTGTAATATGTACTAACTCAAGTCCTATAAGTCTCCTTTCACCTTCCTCATCCAACAAATAAGTTTTACACCTCCTACTATACAAAGCTTTATAAGGTTCCATCTGAATTCCTGAGTGATATGAATTATTGTAAGCGTATTCAATTAAAGGCAAATGATAATCCTATGAAACTTTAAAATCCATAACGCATGCTCTCAACATTGCCTCCAAAGTTCGTATTGTTCTCTTTGATTGTCCATTAGTCTGTGGATGGAAAGTCGTACTAAAGTGTAACTTAGTTCCCAAAGCCTCTTATAAGCATTCCCAAAACCTAGAGGTGAACCTGGGATCTCTATCTGAGACTATCGAACTTGGAATCCCATGAAGTTTACTACCTCATCTATATATTTCTTGGCCAACACATTCAAAGAATCTGTCTGATTAATTGGAAAGAAATGTGTTGACTTAGTTAGCCTATCAATAATCACCCATATTGCATCATGCTTCCTGCTAGTTTTTGGCAATACCATAAGAAATTTATCATAATCTTCTCCCACTTCCATTCGGGAATCGATAAAGGTTTAAGCTTTCCTGAAGGTGCAAGGTGCTCAGCTTTGACTTGCAAGCACACTAAGTATCTTTTAGTGTATTTTGCAACTTCTCTCTTCATTCCTTTTCGCCAGAAATGTTCCTTCAAGTCTCTATACATTCTCGTACTTCCTGGGTGCATTGTGTGCCTCATTAAGAATTTCATCTTTCAGCTCTTGCATATCAAGAATGCATAGTCTGTTCCCTACCACCATCAATCCATCTTCCCTTACCTCTATTTCAGAAGGTTTACTATTTTTAATCTTTTCTTTGAGCTTGCTCAAGAACTCATCTTGTTCCTGCAATTCCTTAATCTTTTCATTCAATACTAGCCTTACTCTAAAGTTTTCCAATATACAATCAGCTTTAGCTTATCTCAATGTCACTCTAAGTTTAGCTAATTCCTTCAACAAAGGAGTATACATTGTCTCCACATGTGCCATAGTCGATTTTCTACTCAGTGCATCCACTACTGCATTAACCTTCCCTGGGTGATAATCAACCATTAAGTCATAATCCTTTAACAGTTTTAACTATCTTCTCTGTCTCAAATTCAACTCTTTTTGGCTCATCATATACTTAAGACTCTTATGGTCTGTAAATACCCTAGTAGTGACTCCATATAAATAGTGTTTCAATGCAAAAGTTATGGTAGCTAATTCTAAGTCATGCGTAGGATAATTCATCTTATAAGGTTTCAATTGCTTAAAAGCATAAGCAATCACCTTATCTCCTTGCATCAACACACAACCCAATCCCTTCCTTAAGGCATCACTGTACACTGTGTATCCATCATTACGTGAAGGCAAAGTCAAAATTGGTGAACTCGTCAATCTATACTTAAGCTCCTCAAAGCTCTTCTGACATTCATTTGTCCACACAAACTTTTGGTTCTTCCTTGTCAATTTAGAAAGTGGAGCAGTTATCATGGAAAAACCCTCCACAAACCTTCTGTAATATCTGACTAAACCTAAGAAACTTCTCACTTTAGCTACATTCTTAGGTGCTTCCCATTTCACAACTGCTTCTATCTTCCTCGAATCCACATGCACTCCTTTTTTCGAAACTACATGTCCAAGGAACACTACTTCCTTTAACCCAAATTCACATTTATCAAATTTAACATATAACTCTTCCTTCCTCAATGTCTTCAAAGCAAGCCTCAAATGTTCCTCATGCTCCTCGTCACTCTTGGAATAAACCAATATATCATCAATAAAGACTATAACAAATTGGCCTAAGAAAGGCTTAAAGACTCTATTCATCAAGTCCATGAAAGCTGCAGGTGCATTCGTTAACCCAAAAGGTATGACCAAGAACTCAAAGTTGCCATACCGTGTTCTAAAAGCAGTCTTTAACACATCGGACTCCTTTATCCACAATTGGTGGTAGATGATCTCAAATTTGTCTTAGAAAAGACCTTTGCCCCTTGCAACTAATCAAATAAATCATCTATGCGTGGGAGCAGATATCTGTTCTTAATGGTGAGTGGTGACATGGTTAAGCTTCCTATAATCCACACACATATCCTCAATGATCCATCTTTCTTTTTTGTAAAAAAGACCGAAGATCCCCAATGTTAAGAGCTCAGCCTTATGAACCCTTTCTCCAATAATTCTCCCAATTGCTCCTTAAGCTCCTTCAATTCTGCTAGAGCAATTCTATAAGGGAGAATCGATATTGGCATTGTGCTCGGAAGAAATTCTATGAGAAATTCAATTTTCCTAGGTAGGAGTAGTCCTGGTAACTCCTTAGGAAAAATATTCGGGAATTCCATGACCACTGAAATATCTTCTAACTTCCCTCTATCTGTCTTTGTATCTACCGCATAGGCTAAATGTGCTTCACATCCTTTCCTCATCATTTTCTCTGCTATCAGAGTGAAAACAACTTTAGGTGGACTTGACCTTCTGTCTCCCACAAACACCACCTTTCTTCCATTATCCAACTCAAATTCCACTGTCTTCTGTTTGTAATCTAAGTTAGCAAGAAACTTTTCTAACGTATCCATGTCCAATATCACGTCTAATCCCCCCATCTTCAAAGGCATCAAATCTACCACTAATTGTCCTCCACTAATACATATCTCACAATCTTTATAAACTTGAGTAATAATAATATACTGGCTGATTGGAGTACTCACCATTAAAGGAGCATCCAATGGGATCAAATCTCTCATATACACAGTTCTACTCGATGACATAAATGAATGGGTAAATCTTGAATCAATCAAAAAAATTACGTCATCATTAGATAATTTAACCGTACCAGTGATAACCTCCGGAGCTGTCTCTGCATCCTCCCTCTTCATAGCAAACACTCTAGCTGGTGCTTGTCCTCTCAGTCTCCCTGAAGGGTTCACTTTCATAGCCACATAAGAATTTTTATTGCCCACTTCTATTACTATCCTGTGTCCCACTGTCTCGGCCCTCTTTGAAGCTTGCATTTGACTTCTTTCATATCTTAGATACTGAGGGCATTCTCTTGCCATGTGTCCTTTCTCCCCACAATTGAAATATGCTCCAGTCAATCGGTAACATTCCTCTCTATGAAACCTTTCACAGAAATTTGGGAATATGTGGCTTATCCCCATCTCCCCTTTTGCTGCTTCCAGCCATTGAGGCTTGATGTGAAATAGTAGAAGTCCTCACAGGTCTAGGTCTGCTTGCAACACTATTCCTCTCCTCAGGCTGTACAGGGAAACCCTGGTACTCCTCTCGGGCATAGAAGTACCACCTCCCCTCTTGGATTGTTCTCTCCCTTTTCTCTTCTTGTTCACTTTACTCTTGATATTCTCCATATTTTCCAGTCTCAATGCTGCTTCAACCAGCTGTTAGAAGTTGCAAAAATTCTGTGCCACCACTTTCAAGTGCAGTCCCGCTTCAAATCTTCGGCACTTAGCCGCTTTGGTCATCATTAACCCAGCTACATTTCGGGCCAATTGTGTAAATTGGCGCTCATATTCACTCACCATCATCTCCCTTTGGGAGAGGCTCAAAAACTCTCTTTGCTTCTGTTGGATGTACACTTCAGACAAATACTTCTTTTTATACATTGCTAAGAAATTTTTCCATACGTGCATTGGCGGTCTCATCTGACTCCCCGGCACACTCTCTAACCAATGCAGAGTATCTCCCTAAAGTAAACTAGCAGCATACATAACCTTCTCATCATCCTGACAATCCATTTGATCCAGTATCCTCTCGATCTTTCTCATCCAAGTCTTGGATTCTTCTGGATCTGTGGTCCCTTAGAAATCCACTTCCTCAACTTGTTGAACTACTTCCCCTTCTTAATTGGGCTGAAGCAGAAGCCTGCGGCAACTGACCCATAGCTTGGACAAAGGCTTGAGTAAATGCCTGAAACAATCTCGGATCCAAGGGAGGCACTTGTTCTATCGGAACAGGTGACTCCTGTGTCTGTGAGCGAGAGGGCTCAATACTGTGCCCTACAGAAGCCTCAACATCCCCTGGGGCTCTAGACTCATCCGTGCCCTCCTCTCTTAGTGGAGGGTCAGGTGCAACCGATCCTTACAATATTCCTCATGTCCTCCTAAGAGGTGGCATTTCACTCCTTTAATAGAAACACTAAGGATTAGCTCACATCTTATATCAATCCTATTTCTTACATGTAAGCATGTCATTTAATGCAATTCAGTCAATTTAATAATGCAAACAATTATTCACATAGCATAACAATTCATCCTACTATGCACTCTAGGCCTAGGGAAAACCTAAGCTCTGATACCAAAAAATGTTAGACCCCATTTTTGGAGCCTAATTATCTGAAATATCAGAAGACGTGAATTTGTTATCCTATAAGGTTATTTCTATGGGATCTCTTAATTCAATACTCACTTTATTTGGTGATCGGATAATGGGGTTATGGCCAAATGAGTCAAATCTGGTTATGTCCGCAGTCATATTATACCTATCTTGGGACAATTGACATAGCTTTCACTAGAGAGATTAGATTAAGGTTGTCTTTGGATGGTTTTAAAGAGCACTTCTAGATCTACAACTTTTGTGAAGACTCAAAAAAGATATTTTGTCATTTCTAGGGTCAAAATACCGGTTCACCGTAGTAAACTAAATGCTTCACCGCAGTGAAATCAGGAAATATTTTCCAGGACCTCTCGGGAAAAGTTTACCACAACTAACTAAATGTTTCGCATGGCGAAATCATGAAATATTTCTCAGGACCTCTCGGGAAAAGTTCGCCGTGACAAACTTATATATTTCGCCGCGGTGAAATTAGAAAATATTTCCCAAGACCTCTCGGGAAAGTTCGCCGTGTCCAACTAATATAACTTCGCTGCGGCAAAGTTACGAGATGGAGACGAAAACACTTTTGGGAAAAGTTCACTATGGTTGAGGATGACTTCGACGCAGCGAAACTTTCTAACCTGCAACTCTAACTCAACATTTCAACACCAAAAAAATGCACATAGACTTCATATCAATTGAACTACTAAGTACTTTTGTTAAATTTTTAAATCTCCCCTCAAATAATTAATCCTATACAACCTGTCCAATCTCTAACATGTTATTCTAAACCAAACAACAATTTACAATCACATACTCATTCCTCTTTCACAACCATCGTTATACACAATAGCAAATCCACAAATTCTCATTCTCATTGCTAAACAAGTAAATATTTAATTAAGCTTTAGTTACATATCAACATACACATCAACTTAATATAAAATACAAAAGGATGCTCATGTTTGATATGCCTATAAAGCTATCCAAAAAAAATAGTCACTCGCTTAGTACAAAAGATTTCTAGCTATCTTGGAGTTCCGAATGCCTTACAAGGATCAGTAATCTTCTCGTTCTGCACTTGAGGAGGAAAAATTATAGGTTGAGATACACAGCTAAGTGGCTAATATATTGATAGCTATTGGTAACGAGCCACACAATCAAACATATATATGAACATTCATATAGGCATACACTTCTTATCTTAATCTGGAAATGACAGTTCGACATTTACAATTTCAATTCACATTTCATAATTCAATACATCATCGTATATGACATATTGAATGTAATTTAACATCCAAGCATAACACTCAAATTTCGTCATAACTTAACATATCAAAATGTAAATGCACAAACAAATGGCTCGAGGGTTCAGTGGAACAAAACAGAGAAACCGAAATTTACTCCGTGAATGAAATGAGTCTACTTTTCAAATCTCGTGTGCCACAAGCAGGCAGCCGGGAGAAGGCTTTATGTCAACGTGTATGTGACTACGAAACGGTTCCTTTCTCTCCCAAACACAATCAAATCTTATGCATAATTCAATCATTCACAAGTTCATATTCACATGCTTTTTCTTCTTTCCATTTAAATCAAAATGCTATGATACCATTCCAAGGCATAACATAATTATACTCACAATTCAATTTTTATCACATGTCATACATCATAATGCAAATTTCTACATCATAATATTTCAAAGCAAATCATTTTAACTCACAACACACACACGAGGCAAATTTTCTCATTACACAATAACTATAAATAAATTACCCACCTTATAACTCTTGAAAATTCAAACTCAATTTTTCCCTTCCTCTTGCTCTTGGGTAGGTTGTTCTTGATTTTCTAACACAACTAAAAAAATTCTCTTTCAATTCCAATTCAAATGGAAATCCGCCAAATTTACATATTCACAACAAAATGAAATTAACACAAATCAAGCTCAAACTTAACCTACCCATAGTCCATCTAGGTTAGAAAACCCAAAACCTAGCTTAGAAATCCAAAATCAAATTGGTTTCATCTTCCTCTTCTTTCTTCCTTCATTCCCAATACAAACCTAGTCTCTATTTAATCCCTTTTCAAACCTAGCAAGAAGAAAGATGAAAACTTACCTCTAACAAGTTGATTTCCTCTTCTTTTCTTCTTCCTTCCAAGTTTCCTACAATTTTCCTCCTTTTCCCTAGCTTCTTCGATTTTTTCTTCTCTTTTCTTTCTTTCTTACACGTTTTCTCTTCTCTTCTCTTTTGCTTCTCACGACACCTTCCTCTCTTCTTCTAATTAAGACAACTTTTATTCTCTTTCTTCCAATTATACCCCTCACTTACTTGGCCTTTCCAATTTTGTTCTTCTTTTGTCTTTTATGGCTCTAACTCCTTTAATCCACTTAACACCACATTAATTCTAGCTAAGTTCCAATATTTTCATCAAAATTTTCGGCTCTAACTCCTTTAATCCACTTAATACCACATTAATTCTAACTAAGTTCCAATATTTTCTTCAAAATTTTCAATCTTTATTCATGCCTACTAAATTAATGAATCAATTAAAAATTAAATAAACAAACATACTAAACATAAATAAATAATTAAACAAATCATAAGCAATTTAGAAAAAATTCAGGATCGAATATTATGGGAGCTGCATCACAGGTTTCCAGCCTATATACCATCTTTGGAGTTTATTATGCCTAAAATCATCCATATTTATACAAACTAATTCGGCATGCAGTAAATACTTATGTAATTTATACATCTAGCCATCAATCATTCTAACAATATTCCAAACAACAACATACAAAACCAAGATAACCATTTCAAAGAACAACACACATTCGTATATTATATTAAAGTAAAACAAACAAAACCAAGATAATCATTTCTAATTATATTATGCAAGAGTGAATTATACCAAGATAACCACAATTAGGTAATGTTGTTTTTAAATAGACTCTATATGTTAACTCATCAATCATTGCTAGAGATAAAAGTCTCAAAGAACAACACAAAACCAATCACATTATAAAGTACTTAGTTGAACGACTTACCTTGATAAATGGATAATCGTAAATGACAAAGAATACATATGAGGTTGGACAATTATTGATGCTCTTCAACATAGAACACAACCTATAAAAAAGACAAAAAACAATTAGCTAGATTTTGATAAGTTTTGAATTGTATTATAAAGAATTGTATTATAGGCCATATCTTTATACAATAAAAGAATTGTATTATAAAGAATATAGGCATAGCCTTATACAAGTTCAATCAAGAGATCTATGATAAGAGAAACCTTATATACATATTCTTTTTTACCAATAAATAGGAATCATATGCAACTCAATTATTATCAAGATCACATTATAGCTTAATCAGAACTTAATCGAATCTTTCTTGACCTTAAAATCCATTATCGGCTTATATCACACTCACACACATAATAACGCACTATAAACTTATTCATTATTCTTTAAATCTTTATCATATCTAAAAATCACCTTATAACTAATTTATTATTTTGTTGTGCTCATCTTTAACTTAAATATTCATAGGAAATACAAACTAATTATTAGAACTAGGGATGACAATGTCAATATGATTGCATATCATTATAATGAAAAAAAACCTATAATAACAATATCACAAATATAATTCAATTATATGTTATTCTTATGATAAAATTTATCCACTAACTACCAGACTGCAAACTGCTTAAATTTCTATTTCTTTTACCCTATAAGTATAGGCCCTCAAAGTTTGACACATTTCAATAGGAAAGGAATTTGATACCTCTTGAAATACCTATAAAATGTTGATTGTAAAAATCCTTTTTAACATTTTAACACCTAGCGAGTATATTACAAATAGGATTGTATAGTTAAGTTCACAATAACGTGTGTTCTATAAAATTCAATTTACTCAATTATTTCTCTTTATGAGTTCAACATTATGGAGGCAAGGAAGTGAATATGATGAACTTGATTTTACTAAATTTTCAAAATATTAAAGCTGTAAAGTTAGTAAATTTAAGCCACTATCTTCTTTTACAAATGTCTATATTAGGTACTTAACAAGGTTATGGTGCCTAATAGATGTGACATCAACTATTCCATTTCAAGTCATCTACTGAATCTTCATAAAGAATCAAACTAATAGGAGGATTTCAGCTTCCTTAACCTATTATGTCCCTATAGAGTCTGGTGTGTCAATGATCTCTTTAAAAGGTTATATTCAAACATTAATAGTCTGAGTACCTTTATAAATTCCTTCTTACAAAGATTTTTTAAACTTCAAATATAGATTTTATTGTACATGACATGCAATACTTTTTTTAACTTGACAAATGAAAATTTTAGTGTTTATCATATCTTTAATTATCAGTATATCTAGATTAACAAAAGAGGGACTGATCAAATATATCAATTTGATTTTTGGAGATACACATAGAAACAAATAACATACTTTAACAAGAAGCTAAAAGAAGATTGTGATATAATTTGGAATCACTTCCTTTATATTTAAAAAGAACTCATAATATAAATCATTAAAAAATTGATTAAATAAATACATGATTATTAACAAATAGATATAACTTTATTAATCAAATATTTCATCGAGTAAACTTTTATAATGATGAACAACCACATCTATATCTACATTATCTATGTTTATCGTAATATAACAAAGAAAATATACAATCATATGGATATAATTATAGAAGTCATAAAAGTAATATATCAATACCTAAATTGTAGATTTTACCTCAAACTATTTTAGTAGATACCAACTCTTGACATACATCAACATCTTTTCGTTAGATAATTTCATTATGTGGCTTATATATTTTGTTTTAGTCATTTAAGTATATTAAATCCCATTAGTTATTTGAATAAGAGATATTAGGTTTAATGAAAATAAATAATGTGATGTATTTACGTTGATCAAATGTTTAAAAATTATAAAATAGGATACTAAAAAGAGGTGTCATTTGAATTTTAAACTGATAACTAATTCCTCTCTCTCTCTACTTATTAAGTTTTTTCACGTATCTCTCCATCAAAAAATATACAAAAAAATTATTAGATTCTAAGATTCCACAATTTATGTGTTTAAATTTTACATGATAAAGTTTTCATGTAAGAAAGATTACATGTGGTATCAGAGCACAAGGTGTTAAGAATCAATAATTTTCCATTTAAAATATTAAAGAAAGAATTATTATAATATAATTATATACATGATATACATAATCAAGAAGATTTTGTATAGTGATTTCCTTACCAATTACGACATGTTTTGGTTTTAAAATGAAACAATTACGTTTTCTCTCTTTCTTATACAGAGAGCATTATAAATGTTTTTTCCACCTAAATCATGTTATCAAGATGATGAAGGAAAGGAAAAACAATATTAAGTGCTTCCCTGCCAAGTTGACATGTGAATGGAATTAATAAAGTCATTAATTGCATTCATTAAATATGTTTTGTTTTATCTTATGTTTCTTCATTCAGGATGGTTTGAAAACATTCCATTAATGGACATGAAAGAATCTCTCTCCCATTGATTGTGTTTCTCTCGTGCATTCTCTCCTATGCCATCAACACGTGTCACTTGTTTCTTTTATCATGTCTCTTTAATACTACATTAATAGCTTTATGTCTACTTTTATTAGTTTCCGTGATGAATTTATTGCTTTGATTTCTCTTAAGCCTCTTGTTTCATTAAATGTCTTGGGTTTTAATTATAAAATTTGATGCATGATTTTAGCATCATATAGTAATGATTGCTAATGTAATAAAGTAATTATGCACATGAACAAGAATTAGTTACAATATGACTTCTATTATTATTTATTTAATTTTATTATAATGAATAACTTGTTAGTCATCAAGTGGTCAAATTAGAAAGTTTTGTAAATTTCAAATTAAAATAGATATATAGTTACCCATGATAATGTGATGCTTATGATTGCAATGACATAATGATATATTTAATGAGTATACTAAAATTCATTGATACTAAAATATTTAAGAATCACCCAAAAGTTGATTAGTTAATTTTATATCAATGAGTATAATCTTGGTTAATTAGTATACTTTATTAGATATATTTAATATATCCAAAGATAACTAATAAATCTAATCAAAGCATGAATAATTATCAATTATGTAAATATTATGAAGCATCAATTTATGTTTTTAATATATTGTTGTTTTACCCAAAGGAAAACCACAATATATGTTTATTGTTGATATATTTGTTATTCAATTTTAATTACGTGTTTAAATTATGATTCAAAGCATCAATGTAGAGTATTTCTCATATAAATTTTGCAGCATTCAATTCTATTGCTATCGAATCGTAAGCTTCGTCTATTATAAAGTTTAATGGGCTTAACTTTAATGAATGGTGTGAACAAGTTCAGGTAACCTAGGAATACTAGGTTTTAACTTAGCACTCCAAACTGATAAGCCCATTGCACTTACTGATAATAGCAGTGCTGAAGAATGATCTTTTCATAAACATTAGGAAAGATCAATTAGACTAAGTTTAATGTTTATGTGAATGAATTTGGCTAGCAACATTAAGGCTACAATTCCCAAAACTGACAATGCTAAGGAGTATCTTAAGCTTGTTGAAGATATTTCTCAATCTGATTCTACTGATAAGTCTATTGTTGGAACCTTAATGGGTATGTTGACCACCATAAAGTTCGATGGTTCTTGTACTATGCATGAGCATGTTACTAAAATGGTAAATATAGCAGCAAGACTAAGATCTATGGGGATCAAAGTGAGTGAAAGTTTCCTTGTGCAATTTATTATTAATTCTTTACCTCCTAAATATGGTCCATTCCAAATGAATTATAATATTATTAAAGACAAATCGGACGTGAATGAACTGTAAAATATGCTTATTTAAGAGGAAGAAAAGCTTAAGAAATAAGGAATTCACTCAATTAATCTCGTGGGTAATCAAGGAGCTAGAAAAAATTCAAAAAGGAGAAAAGAAAGGGAGATGATGTATTACATAATTGTAATGCATCAACTTCAATCTCTAAGAAGGAACCAAGGAATGATAGATATCATTTCCACAAGAAAACTAGACACTATCAGAAGGATTGTCTGAAATGTGAGGCATGGTTAAAAAAGAAAGATAAGCCTAGTGCTTTAGTGTGTTTCGAATATAATTTAGCAGAAGTTCCTTATAGTACTTGGTGGATTGATTCTAGATGTACCACTCATGTTACTAATACGATGCAGGGATTCCTTACGACCTAAATCATAAACCCAAATGAAAGATTTGTCTTCATGGAAAATTGAGTCAAAGCTACAGTTGAAGCCATTGGAACTTATCGTTTGATTTTAAACACAGGACATCATTTAGATCTTTTCGAAACACTTTATATTCCTACAATTTCTTGAAACTTAGTTTCTTTGTTAAAACTTGATACTGTTAGATATTCCTTCAAATTTTGTAATGGATGTTTTAGTTTATTCAAACATAATTGCCTTATTGGCTTTGGTATACTCTGTGATGGTTTATATATATTAAAAGTTGATAACCTTTTTATTGAAGCCCTATTAACCTTACATCATACTACTAAAAGAAGTTTTGTAAATGAAACTTCAGCTTACTTATGGCATAAACATTTGGGTCATATATCGAAAGATAGAATAACCAAATTAGTAAAGAATGAAATTCTTCCACAATTAGATTTCACTGATCTTGGAATTTGTGTGAATTGTATTAAGGGAAAACATAGAAAACACATAATTAAGAAAGAAGTCACAAGAAGTACATAGCTCCTTGAAATTATACACATTGATATATGTGGACCTTTTGATGTTCCATTATTTAGTGGAGAAAAGTTTTTCATCACTTTCATTAATGATTTTTCACGTTATGGAAATATTTATTTGCTTCATGAAAAATATCAGTCAGTAAATGCTTTAGAAGTATTTATCAATAAGGTAGAAAGGCAATTAGATAAAAAAATGAAAATTGTCTATTCTGATAGAGGTGGTGAATATTATGGAAGATATAGTGAAAGTGGATAGTGTCCTAGTCTATTTGCTAAATTTCTTGAAAAGCATAGCTTATGTGCTCAATACACAAAGCTAGGTACACCACAACAAAATGATGCAGTAGAAAGGCACAACCGTACCTTAATAGATATGGATAGGAGTATGATGAGTCATTATTCTCTACCATCATCATTGTGGATGTATGTATTAAAAACTGCCATGTATTTATTAAATAGGGCTCCCAGTAAAGTAATTTCGAAGACACTTTTTAAACTGTGGTCAGGAAGGAAACTTAGTTTAAGGCACCTACAAGGGTATGGATACTCTCCTTCATAAACAGTCTTCCTAAGGTGTGGAAAGAGCAAAACTATGAGGGCTTGGCTAGGCTAAGGCCCCAAAGTCAACAATATGTATGGGCAGGTGGTCTAGGGTTATTATAGCTGTTGTCTGGAAGAAGTGAGGATATACAATCCACATGAAAGGAAATTGGATTCAAGAATAACTAGTGGTTTTTTCATTGGTTATCTAGAAAAATCTAAAGGTATATATTTTTTGTCCTAATCATAGTATAAGAATTGTTGAAACTGGAAATGCTATATTTATCAAAAAGGGAGAAATTGGTGGGAGTTTAGAGCCACAAAAAGTGAATATTCAAGAAGTCAAAGCGTAAGTTTTCTTGCCTATAACTCCTTTTCAAGTGTTTGTTCCTAAAGTTGTTGAAAATTTTAACAACTTACAAGAACAACAAATGCATAATCAAGAACTGCAAATGCATGACCAAGCTCCAAATAATGAAATCACTGTTAATAAACCTGTTGTAAATGAGCCATATGAAGTTACATTAAGAAGATCTCAAAGATAAAAGAGATTGGAAATTTCGGATGATTATGTGGTTTATTTACAAAAAGTAGAAGGTGATTTAGGTATTGATAACGATCCAGTTTCGTTTTCATAAGCCATTGAAAGTGAAAATTCTAATAAATAATTGCATTGTATTACCAGAAGGTTATAAAAGAGTCATATGTAAATGGGTCTTTAAGACCAAACATGACTTTAATGGTAATATTGAGAGATATAAAACTAGACTTGTCACCAAAGGTTATATACTCAAAACGATGGTGTTGATTATAAGGAGACATTTTCTCTTATTCGTAAAAAGGATTCATTTAGAATTATTATGGCAATGATAGCTCATTATGATTTAGAGCTCCATCATATGGAAGTAAAAACTACCTTTTTGAATGGGAATTTAGGGGAAGAAATCTATATAAATCAACCTAAGGGTTTCCTAGTTGAAAGAAAACAAAACATTGTGTGTAAACTTAAGAAATCAATATATACACTTAAGCAAGCCTACCAACAATGGTATATCAAATTTAATGATACCATTACTTCTTTTGGTTTTAAAGAAAACACTGTTGATCAGTGTATATATCTAAAGATCAGTGGATATTTCTAGTCCTACATGTTAATGATATCTTACTTGCTGCTATTGATCTTAGATTATTACATGAGACTAAGACGTTTCTCTATAAAAATTTCGAAATGAAAGATATGGGTGAGACATCTTATATGATAGGAATTGAAATATTCTGTAATCAATCACAAGGAATGTTAGGGTTATCTCAGAAAGCATATACCAAAAAGATTTTAGAGAGATTCAATATGGAAAAATACTTCATAAGTGTTGTTCCAATTCAAAAAGGAGACAAATTTAGTCTTCAGCAATGCACAAAGAATGAATTGGAACGCACAAAAATAGAAAGAATTCCTTATGCGTCTATTGTTAGGAGTTTAATGTATGCTTAAACCTGTACTAGGCCAAACATCAGTTTTGCTATTGGAATGCTAGGCAAATATCATAATAATTCTGGATTGGAACATTGGAAAGCTGCAAAGAAAGTTTTAAGATACTTACAAGGAACAAAAGATCATATGCTTACTTATAGAAGATCCGATCATCTTGAAGTGATTGGATATTCAGATTCAGACTATGTCGGATGTGTTGACATGAGAAGATCAACATTTAACTATCTGTTTCTTCTAGTTGGAGAAACAATCTTGTGGAAGAGTGCAAAGCAGTCTATCATTGCTGCATCCACTATGGAAGCTGAGTTTATGGCATGCTTTGAAGCCACAGTTCATAGTTTATGGCTGCGAAACTTTATTTTAGGACTTGGAATTATCGACAGTATTGCCAAGCCACTGAAATTTTATTTTGATAATTCTGCAGCAGTCTTCTTTTCGAAAAACAACAAGTATTCAAATGTGCTAAACATATGGAAATTAAATACTTTGTTGTTAAAGAAGAAGTTCAGAAACAAAGAGTGTCAATCGAACATATTAGCACTGATCTTATGATAGCAAATCCATTAACAAAAGGATTGCCACCAAAGACATTTAATGAACATGTCGAAAGAATGGGCATCATTTGGTACCATGATTGAACATGTTATTATTTATGTATTTTATGTATTCGATACTCTTAGCTCATATATATATATATATTGTTTTTGATATTGTATCCTGTTATTTATTGTTAGTTTATATACTTGAATGGATGTGTGAATTTTAATAAGATTTGTCTTTTACAAAGACTTTATTGTTGAACCATTGCGATATATCTCATAATAGATCATATTAAGTTATGAACTAGTTTTGTGATGCATAGAAAGAAGTATGTTACATTAAAAGATGTACAACTGCTATGATCTTTTCTAGTTTTTACTTAATTATGATTAATATTGCACCTAAAGAAAATAAAGGGGATTTATGTTTTATTATATGGATATTATGTTTTATTGTTAAATCATTATCAAGATACATGGGCCAGGTGGGAGATTGTTAGATAATTTCATTATGTGGCACATATATTTTGATTTAATCATTTAAGTATAATAAATAGCATTAGTTATTTGAATAAGATATATTAGGTTTAATGAAAATAAATAATGTGATGTATTTACATTGATGGAACATTAAAAAATATAAAATAAGGATAATGAAAAAGGTGTCATTTGAATTTTAAACTGATAACTACTTCCTCTCTCTCTACCTATTAAGCTTTTTCAAGTATGTCTCCATAAAAAAATAAAGAAAATAACGAAACAAAGGCAAAGAGAGAGAAAACAAAATCGAAGAATATCTTGAAGATTATTAGAAATTATCTATTCAGAAAGTGTCAGAAATATAATGGATCAAGGTATGCTTATTTTATTGTGAAAAATTATTAGATTCTAAGATCCTACAATTTATATGTTTAAATTTTACATGATAAAGTTTTCATGCAAGAAAGATTACATTTTTAAGTTATCGGATGAATTCAATTGTGATAAGAATTAATTATTCAACAACTAGTACAAAAAAAGACTTAGAAGCAGTTGTAAGCATTGGGATAACTAAGAAATCTCATGCAATTATCTATGTAATCGAATTTTGAAGTATATTCAACTTCTGCCATATTAATACATAAAAATGCTAATTAATTGTTTCACAAATATCACCTTCCATATAATTGTCCAATTTCATTCTATTATATGAAATCCTATCCCTTTTTCTATATTAACTCTTTTAAATTAATGTTAAGCTAATCTCGAGTAATATTGCTAATCCTACTTACAATTACTAGTTCTTGTTTCAAAGTACCTTCCATATAATTGTTAATTTTCCATTTCAAGTCTTATGGAACTACTCTAGGCAATTTCTTTATATTCTAAGAGCCAATATTCATTATAGGCATTAACTAAGTCTGAAAAATATACTTAAGAGACATTTCAACGAACAATTCATAGGCAACTTGAATTCATCTCTAACTAATAACAAAACCATTGCATTTTTCTAATATTCACCAACATAAACACATTTAAACAATAAATAAACCAACCACAGTAGGTAAAAATGCAGAATACCCACATTCCATCAAAACAAAACCCACATTCATATATATAATCATTTAACAGAGATTTTTTTGGAGATAAAACAAACCCAAGAGCAAAGCACCATAGACAACTATGGCATGTGGCTACTTGAAGACGATGCATGATGGACTGAAGCAACGGACAATTGATGTTGGATGCTTAGAACCAAGAGAGAACAACAGTGTTGAAGAACAAAAGAAAAGAAAAAATGAAATAGTGGAGGGAGGGGGTTTTTGGATAGGTTTAGACTGATTTAGAAATAACGTCATTTGGATTTTTCTTAAAACTGATAGTTACTGACAGAATTACAGTTCCTATTTCTTTTATCAGTAATTTAAATGCTGATTTTTCCTGCAAACCATTGCCTCCTATTTTTACGACAAGCTTTACTATTCTGTCACGATATTTCATTCAAAAAATCTCAAGGATAGTTTCCCTTCATGTTTACTGATGGAAATTTTGGTCCTCACAAAAAACCATTTTTCTAACAATTTTATTGACAAAAAATTAATTTTCATCACTAATTTATTACGAAATTTTTTTCTTTAGTAATGTGTAATTTTCTTGAAGTGACACAACTTTAATAATAAAGGAATCACCATTCATTCAAAAAAATTAAAAAAATATTATTACATGAAAAGATTAAATGTTGCATGCTTAGATTTTTATTGCAAAATGAAAAAATGAGAAACAAACTTGTAAAAGAAGAATGATTGAATTAAATAAAAACCTTATAATAATTTATTAAAGACATTAAGAAAGAAAGGAAAACATCAAAAACTACTATCTTGAAATGTTATTGGAAGATGGATAATTGAACATATTTTTACCCCATATATAATGTGTTTTCGCTTGATATTTTATACCTTTGTTATATATTTGGCTCTTAATTCATTTCAAGTGTGTATACAGATTATAATTGCCTTTATGGACTTAAAGGAGAAGAATTTGAATGAAAACACGGTGTAAAAAGGAGATTCAACACATAAAAAGCATGCATGACCATGCATATACTCGTGTACTTCTCCCAGGATATAGAGTTTTGCGATATTATGAAGATTTTAATTATGCACGGTCTAATGCATGGCCATGCAAGAGAGCGTGCATTGACCAAAACCCTATAATGCCATATAAAAGATTCTTTTTGGAGGCAATTAAAGGAGGGGAGATGATAGGTGGTGTTTTGAACTTTTCAAAGGCAATTCCAAGTGCGATTCTAAGCCAGAGGTGTAGGAAATGTGAAGATTTTATCAACAGATCTATTGGAATATAAGATCATACATCCACTCCATAGGAGACACAATGAGGGAGATTTAGAATTATGATTTCGTTGTTTTCAATTCAGCTTTCTTTTTATGGATATATGATTTCATGTTCATTTATGTAGTTGATATCTAAACATGTGTTGATTCTTTTGTTAATGCAATTGATTGATTGTTTTTTGCAATCCTATCACTTGTTTTATTTATGTTCTAGTAATCTAGAATATTAGATCATAATCTGATTTCATACATTGAGATTGAGAAAATCCTAGGTTTGAATAGATTCATAGTAATTGGAAAGGGTTGATTGCAACCTTAAAGATAGGATGACATAAATCTTCTAGATTAGGGTCAAACCTAATAGATGGACTCATAAAACGGTAACACAATATGAGAGTAATTCAGTTAGAAACCTTAGGATTATTTGTTAGTAGACTTAAGATCAGTTACTAGCATACCAAAGGAGTCTTGGTGGTCTAACAAATCAACAAAACAATTGCATAATAAAAGATCAATCTATTAAGGTTTATGGGCGATTCAAAGCCTAGATACTAATCATTTGATATTGGTAATTAGCTTAGTTCTTTTACAATTCTCTACTTTAATTGTGCTGTTCATTTCTTTTATTTTCTTATTTTAGTTTCTTCAATTCTTAACCATAATTAATTCTTAGGCTAGATAACATAATAATGGTAATTTCTAGTACTTGTTGTCTCTATAGGATCGTCCTATCCTTGTTGGTATTAGCTACAATTACACCCTACACTTACAGTATTACAATATTAACACTCATAAAATTAGTCAATTAGTTATACGCAATGGTTTCAACTTCCCAAGAATAAGAAGTTGGTGCCAATTATTTTCTTCACTTTTAAATGTGAAACTTTGTTTTCAACTGACTTTCATTTTGTAAAATAATACTTATAAATATTAGTGTATGTCTTCATGAAACTAACCAAATAGAGAGAGACTAAATATAGTTGAAAGATGAAAGTACTTCAATGTTGGAAACTTCATTTAGTTTAAACTAAACAATTAGTTTATCTTAATAAAAATAATTAATTTATCAAAAAAATTTTGTTATCTATATTTGAAACTACATTAAGTCAAAATAATAGACAATATCATGGACAAGAATCACAAATTCAACATAAATGAACTCAACAAAAGTTAATATTTCAATATCATAATAATAAAACAATGCCATAGTCCTAAAGCCATAAGAAATGAGAAGTAATGAAATCTATAACCAAATTAAGATAAAGCCTCAAAACACTTCAAGAACTAGCAAGCCAAGCAAAGAAATCCAGAAATTTTAGTATATCAATTCAACTCAACATGTCCCTATTCTTAATAATTTCGTACTGTTCTTAAATTTATCATTGGATTCTTAGTAATGTTTTACTCTTCTTTCTTTAAAAACGACTGACAATAAGTCTTCCCTTCTACTAATAATTTAATAATGTAATTAGAGTACTTACCAGTTCCACGTCCAAAGCATAGTTATTTGTCCAATCTAGATTGCTTACAAATTGACTTTGTTCAAATTCAATAGATGGATTTGGGACTTTGGATCTATAGTAATATGGCTCAAGATCATTAGAAAAATCAAAACAAATTTTTTATATTTGAGTTTATTTTGGTATTTCCATTTTCAAATCTATATTTAAGATTAAGTGTTGATCATAAAAGTGGTAGATAAACTTAAAGTTGCACTCTGCAAATGAAAAATAGTTCTTAATGTGTTCTAGAAATAACTTTAGCAAAGCATACAAATTTAAACTAGTTATTATTCTAGTAGTATTTTTATTAAATTTTTAACTGCATTTGTTAATAATAGTATCATAAGTTACATTTTTATGGTTTATCTTTTGTTTTTATATCTTAAACTATAAAAATTCCATTGTAAGGTGTTTTTAATATTTAATTATGAAATATTACTTTAATTCAATTTAAAAAGAAGATAAATAAATAATGTTAATACATAGAGCTGGAACAAATAAACTAATTATTGCATATATATTTATCAAAATTGATAAAGAAAAGTCTATCAAATTTAAAGGCATAATTATAATTTCAATAAATGAATATTAACTATTAGAAAAAAATTTGAAAATTATCATATTGTTAGCTTTCATCGCCATCATAATTTTATATAAATTAAATTAATCTTACATAATAATAAATAATTTATAATATCTCCAGCATCTAGATTAATTATTGTAAAAGTTTCCTTATGGCGTCAAGGGATACAAGCCATATCAACCATTAATTAACATTTTAAATAGTTTTAAGAATCCTAAAACCTCCATTCACATATTTGGGAGTTTCCATTACAATTGCTAGACTTGTTTATAAAGTTTACAAACCTTTTTATGAAATAAATGGGAGAAGAATCAATCAATGTGTAATAAAAGTTTATCTTATGTTGGAAGACTTCAATTGGTCAAATCTATCTTGAACATTCTTTACAGTTATTAGATTTCACACTTGATTCAACCCATGAAAGATGGCCAGAGATATTGAAAAAAAGCTAAGAATTTTCTATGGAATCAGAATGCACATAGTAAGTTAAGAGCTAAGATAGGTTGGAATGAGATAGGCAAGCCTAAAGGTCAGGGACGTCTAGGATTAAAACCTATCCAAATCACAAGTAAAGCTTTTCTTTCCAAAAGAATATAGAGACTATTTAATGATAGGGAAAATATTTGAGTATAATCGATACATAAGCATCACTTAAGGGAACAAAGTTTTTGGGAGCTGAAGCCCAGCTAGAGCATCTTATGGACTTTACACAATATACTCAACATAAGGAAGATACTGGAAATTTAAAAACATAGTGGGAATAGAGAATAAACTTAGCTTTAGTTTGATAATTTAATTGATAAAGATCCTTTCTTCTACTCCTTAGAATCTTTCATTTTAGTTATATGTTAAAACTCAAAGCCAAAATTAAGGAAGTGATAAGAGGTAATATTGACATATCAAGTTTAGTGGATTTTATTGCCTACAAGAACCTCTCCTAAGCTACAGTCCAAGATAAAAAATGGAGGATAAAGTTATATAGACTGGACACATATCATGCCAATTCACAAACAAAATAATTTATAAGATATTGAAGTAACCTTCTCTCAAGGTGCATTGATACATATTAGTTTGATTCAAGGGGAAAAACCCCAAGTTAGCCTTTATCATATGGATCGCCATTAAGAATGGACTAAACATACTTGATAAAGTGTAATTCAATTATAAGCCCTCGATGCAACCTATGCAGCGATGGAAAAGAGATTAGAGACTATTGTGCTAACTTATAAAGATTATAGAGTTGAATATTTTGCTTCTTGTATTGATAGTGGCATCGGTTCTTGCTTATATGAAGTTAGTTGTTTTCCTTTCCAATATCATGAAATCTTAAAATTTATATTAAGATTAGATATTTCTAATAATAAGATACATTTATTTAGAGGTATTAATCAACCCAAAATCCTTTTAGCACCCTTTTATTTTTATGATACAGGAACGAATATTCTTATAGGAAATAATTTTTTTCAATTATTTCATAAACTATTATTTCATACTATTAAAAAAAAATCCATTGAAAAAATCATTATGGTCATTGGATAATCGTTAAGTGAGTCAAACATACTTATGCTCAATCTACACCAATCCACTTTAAACCTCACACAACCAGTGTGATGTAGGATATAAAGAAAAACAAATATTTCTAAAAGGAAATTAATATTATAGAAAATAAATATCAATAGATAAAAACCATCAAAGATGGACTAAAAGTAGTAAAACAAAAAATAAAAAGAAATTATTATGATATTTGGGATAAAACAGAGAAGAAGAAAGCTTAGAAATCATAGATAAACAAAAGATTATTAGAGTTACTACTATGAGATATAATCTAGAAGATCATGAAGAATTCAAAAAACAATTTCTTGAACTAGAAAATCTTAAAATTATTAGTTCTAGTAAATCCCCTCACTCTTCTCCAGCTTTTATTATCAGAAACCACACAGAAATCCTTAGAAATAAAGGAATAATGGTAGTAAATTATAAAAATTAAATGCTAATACAATATTTGATGGGTATTTCTTACCCCAAAAAGAAAAATTAATAAAATTAACAAGAAGAAATCAAATTTTCTCTAAATTAGACTATAAGAGTGGATTTTGGCAGATAAAAATGAATAAAGATAGCATTCCGTTGGAGAAAAAGGCTAAGAAATGTCAAACTTAAATAGAATTTCTTAGAAGGGAAATAAACAGTAGGGGAGTTAGCTCCAACCTCATATTCTCGAAAAAAATTTCACAATTCCATAATAAGTTACAAGATAAAAAACAAATTCAAAGTTTCTAGGCATATTAAATTATACTTACGATTTTATTCAAAACCTAACTAAAATAAGAAAACCTTTTCAAATGCTTTTGAAGAAAAATCAAAGATTTGAATTTTCACCTTATTTGACTAAATAGGTAAAGAAAATTAAGATTTTGTGCACTACATTACCAAAGCTTTCTTTAACATCAAAAGATGATAGGTTAATTCTTGAAACTGATGCTTCTGATCATGTAAGGAGTGTGGTATTAAAAAAGATAGATTATGCTACTTTTAACATTAAAATAAATTAGTCTCTTTATAGGTATATTTTTGGAACCTTTACTGATATTCAATAACAATATCATATAAACAAAAAAGAATTATTTGCAGTAGTAAAAAGTTATGAAAAATTTTATTATTTTTTATGACATAAAAGGTTTTTATAAAGAACTGATAATACTCAGAACTGATAATACTCAAATTAAAGCTTTTATTAGGAATAATTTACCTTTTAAACCTGAATATAAAAGATATATAAAATGATAGACTTTATTAGTGGAATATACCTTTAATATTGAAATTATCAAATCTAATAATAACATTCTTGCAGATTTTCTAACGAGAGATGGTCAACTTCGGAGAAGAGATATTTGAATTATTAGACTAAATGTACAAAAGATATCGATACCTACTTACAAATGAAAGATTTATTAGATATTGAAAATTTCAACTCAATACCAAACGATGTTGTCAACTTACTTCTTTTATTTTTCCATATATGGCAAGCCAAGAAAAATCACTACAATTATTTTGAACAAAAATTTTATAGCTCAATTGTTGGCCCCCAAATTTTTTTGTTTATTAAGCATAATTTAAATGAATTATGAGGTGTTGGTAGATTAATTTTTGGAGTTAATTTGTTATGACAAGGTTAGTAGGATTTTATGACATAGATAAATTGATGGAATTAAAGTATTAATGTTGTAAAATTCTAGAAGGGCAAAATTGGCAAGACTCTTAAGGTTAAAAGGCTGTAAGGCTTAAATGAAGGGCAAAGTAGACCTTTCACATCCATTAAAAGTATAAATTAGACCAAGAAGAATTATAAAGTGAAGAGAGAAAGAAGAGACTGTCTTGGAAGATAGGAAGAGAAGAGAAAAGATAAGGTTTGTGAAGATCTTAAAGATTTTGAAGATTCAACAAGTAAGTATAAGCATGAACCTTTCTTAATTGTCGGATAAAGCATATTTAGTAATAATTATAGGTGAAAATGAAGTTGAATATGTGTAGGAAGTTATTGATGAATGGTATATGAAAATGTTTTGCTCTTTTTGGTTGATGAACAAGTATAGCTTATGAATTGGTTTGTTAATGATATTGGGTTGAAATGAAGTTGAAAATGAACTAGAAGAGATGGTTTAGGTTTAAGATGGGATATATGTCAAAGGTTGGAAGTAAGAAGATTGAAAATGGACCAAAACACGTTCTCGGAAAGGGTTTCTAGACATTTTCGCCACGGATAACTTCTGGGTTTCGCCACGGCAACACGAAACATGTTCTAAGAGTTGGTTTCTGGACAATTTCGCAGCTTTGAAATGGTTTTGCTGCGGCAGCGAACTTGGATTTTGCCGTGGCGAACTTTCTAACACAGTATATTTTGGTATTTTAGGCATAACTTTTTCTGTATTTATCCAAATGGAGTGATTTTTGATTTGTTGTAAACTAGATACACAGAGATACAAAAATGTATGATGAAATGGAGTTCTAATTCAATCTATAATGATTTGAAAGTTTGAATGGAAGTTGAACCAAGAATGTGGTTTTAGTATAAGAATAGCCAGAAAATGTTTGGGGTATA
>JANZXR010069788.1:0-11674 GCA_027575705.1 Erythroxylum echinodendron | reverse complement strand
TTCGACTCCGATGTCTAAAAATTTCATGCTATATATCATTGGAAAGCTAGAAAAATAATCTACAATTTCTAAGAAGACATCTTCATCCAATTCAGCCTAGATCCATCCAGATTTTCCTCTTAAGTAAAAAGGTGAATTGTTCACACCCAACGAACATTTTCCATATTACTACATAAATTCAACTAATTCTTTTCAGTTTGAAATCTCTTATCCACTTAAAAAGCCAAAACACAAGTACGAACTTTTTCACATTTCTCATTTATTAGTTCTAGTCTTCTAAGAAAAGTTAGGGGTTCAACACTTACTTTTCCTTCTGCTTTTAGTCATTTCATCTTTGTCTTTTTTGCTTTTACTGATACTTTCGGTTTCCCATTTTTTGCTTTTCCTTGCCTATATAAATACTCTTTCTTTGATATCTCTCTATCGCCGCTTAACCTGTGTTTGGTGTCAAAGCATTCATTGAGGTATGAGAAATTGGTTTACTTTCTTCATCACATGTTAAGTCATCATTTATCATTCTATTATTATCATTCTAATAATTTATCAATTCAGTAAAATTATCATTTATTTAGTCATGAGATCTTACTTTGAACGAAAATAGTTTTTAAAAGAACTAATTACATTAACCTATGATCGTACAATACGTTTTGATCATATTATACAATAGCAGTAATTATATATAGATCAAACTCCTCTTACCCCTCATAATCAAGCAGATATTTTTCATAGAAAGCAAATCATTTTTTATTTTCAGCAACAAAAAAGAGCTAATTTTATCCATCGACACGAATTATATGTAGAAATTAACAAATTAATTGACTGATCTTTGTTCATCTTTTGATTCAGATAATGGGTTATTTCTAAACTAAGCAAGCTTTAAAAAGAACTATCAAGGAACTTTATGTTCGAGAAGATTTATTAGATGAACACATCAGCAAATATATAACATGTAACAAACAAGCCCATAAGGAGAAAAACTATGAATTACAAAATCATTGTGCTAAAATGATTCAATATAGCAAAGATTTGAAAAAGATTGATATAGGTCTTCGAAACTTGTATATCAAATATATCAAAAAGCTTATAGATTAAGCTCTCTATGTACCGCTCTGTTTAAATAAAATTTCGTTATTATGTATTTTGATAATCTTAGAATCTTAAAACAATTAATTACTAATACTGAATGTTTAATGCATGAATATAAAGAACGAATAAATCAATTATCTAGTCAAATAAATCTTCTTTCCAATGCACCCTTTATGATTTATTTACCCAGTCATATATATAATGCATATATATATATATATATATATAAGTATAATAAGACAAAAAAGTCTTATCAAATAGTTCTTGTTTATTTTTGTTTTTTATGTGTGGATATATGTATAATAACAACCTAGAATGGGTTAAAGCTTGGACTTTAAGATTCAACATATCAGGTTTGTGATACTTTTAGGTTGCAATGACATGTAGAGAAGTGGTTAAAGTTTTATGAATGGATCATGTCTGCGTGATGTCTAATGGGCTCATAATTTAACCACATTGATGTTGGGCTAGACCTTATTATCTATATTAATAATTTAAATTAAATGTAGCATAAAGAATTAGAAATAAGTTTTCTAATTTACAAAAAGTTAATTTGTTTTGTTAAAATAAGAAAGGTTTTTCATTAGAAATTAGTTTCTAATTAAACCAACATAAATTGATTAGTTCAATTATAATTTAAATTAGAAATAAGTTTCTAATTCAATTTAACTTAGTCATATTTGAATATGATTATATTAGAAATAAGTTTCTAATTATTAGATATTAATAGCATAATTTGATTAGTGCAATAAATTGCTAATAGGATTAAATTATTTCCATTATATGAGCATGAGTTTGCTATGTGTTAGACAAAATAAATTGTTTATTTTGTGCATTTTTCTGATTCCTGAAAATTTGTTTTTTAGGAAGATGCCTATTATTAAGCAAACACCTAAGCTTATTCGATGTGAGGCACATAAGAGACGTATTGACAGCATGTATGTACAGTTAATTAACATGCGTTAAATGCCCAGGGATGATCTAACACAACATGTTATTTCAGTTAATAACATGATGCAAGAGTTATACTTTGGAGGTTATCTAGCTTATGCAGATGTTGAAGTGAAGTATATAACTTTGCTTACGACATTAGCTCAACCTTAAGGCTAACTGTTACGAATGCTCTGGAATAATATGCCTACCAAGAAGACTTATAATTTTTTAGTGATGGCATTTATTAAAGAGAAGAGTAGAAGGACGTTGATTAGGACTTTTTATCCTATAGGTCTTCCAATGGAAATAGTAAGAGCTATTCTACATCGAGCTTCGCAAACTGTGTCACGAGAACTCGTGAACTCATTTCCGCGTAGGGTTCATTACTTATAGACTATTTTTAGGTTGTAGTACATTTACATACAATATATATTTTTATAAAAACAAAGTCTTGATATTTATGTAATATGTTTACATATATTTATATAAGCATTCGTCTAGAGCAAGGTAATTAGGTTTTGATTTCATAAGCAACTGTGATCGAATTATTTACTCTATGAATGATTAATATGACATTAACATGTATATATATTTCTTTCTTATTGCATAAACTTAGTGTTTCAAAATGGCTACTACTTCAAAGAATATTGTTGTTGAACTCAATAGGGGTGAGAAACTCAATGGTGACAATTATGAAATCTAGAGTATGAAAATCCAATATGTGTTAGAGGAGTAAGAGGCTCTTGAACCATTAAACCTAACCGTGGAACTTCCTGAAGAGGGCACTACGGTCCAGTATAGGAGGGACCGTGATGCATATGAATTGTGGAAAAAGAAGAACTCTTTATCTCGCATCACGTTGCTGAGTAGCATGGATAATGATATCATACGAGAGTTTCGTAAATTCAAAGATGCAAAGGACATGTAGTCCGCATTGGCTGCTCATTTTAGAGCTGCTTTAGTGACCAGAGCGAGGTCACTTGCAGTTAAGTTTGATACTTACAAAAAGAGCCCAGATGATATAATGCAAAAGCATCTGACGCGAATGTCCAACATAGTAAGTGAGTTACGTGATGTTGGTCATGAGCTTTCTAACGAGCAACAAGTACAAGCTGTGATTCGTTCACTGCCTTAGAATTGGGAAGATATAAAGATGCCCCTAACTCATAATGAGAACATCAAGACAATGAAAGATACTGTGAGGCATCTCATCTTAGAGGAAGAGAGTCTTAAAGCCTCAAAGATGTCTTCTGAGGTACATACAGTTAGTTCTAACTCACATGGAGCTATGAATAAGAAATGCAAGCATTATGGTGGACGTAGGTGGAAGAAGAAGAATAAGAAATTCAACCACTCTCCTTAGGAATCCAAGAAGAAAAAATGGAACCAACATGAAAAGGGAAAGCGTCCCTTCAAGTAAAAGAACATGAAATATGTAAAGTGTTATAATTGTGGTAATAAGGGCTATTTTGCAATAGATTGTACTGAGCCTAAGAAGGTACAGCTTTATAGTACAAACATTTGTTCTGTGAATGTTTCTTGTTCTATTTTTCTAACTGAATCACATCCTTTGTGGATTGCAGACTCCGGAGCAACCAACCATGTAGCGAAGGATCCTGATGCCTTCGTTGAGTGTCTTAGACTCCTACATAGTAGCCGATGGCTTTACGTAGGTGACAATTCTAGAGTTACTGTGCAAGGAATCAGTAAGTAGAAATTGGATATGCGTAGAGGGCGACCCCTTATCCTACATGAAGTATTATATACTCTACAAATTCGTAGGAATCTTTTATCTGTGTTAATATTAGTTAGACTTGCTTTCAATATAAATTTCCATAGTGGTGGAATGGATTTGTATCTTGGATCTATTTATTATGTTCATGGTTTTTTATATGATGGTTTTATAGTACTGGATGTGTTTAAGGAAAATAATAATATTAGTTATTCATTATTTACATCTAGTAATTCCAATAATGATGCAACTTTGTAGCATCCTAGACTATGTCATATTGGTCAAAATCGAATCAGTCGATTAGCTAAAGGACTTTTAGGTAATCTAAATCAAGTAGATCTACCTACATATGAGCATTGTTTAGCTGGTAAAATGGAGAGAAAGCCATTTAGAAATGGAACTCGAGCTTTATATTCATTACAATTAATTCATTCAAACATCTGTGATCCAATGAACGTAAGGGCTAGACGTGGGGCCGTTTATTTCATCACCTTCATAGATGGCGATACTTGGTATGGTCATGTATATTTGATTTCTTATAAATTGGAAGTATTCGATTGTTTCATAAAATATATAAACTTGGTTGAGAATCAATTAGATAAGAAAATAAAAGCATTACGAACTGATCGTGGACAAGAACACTTGTCTAACATGTTCAAGGCTTTATTTGATGAGAAAGGAATAGACAGGCAACTATCAACCGATAACAAAATGGCACATTTAAAAGACGAAATAGGATGCTATTAGAAATGATTAGGTCCATAATGGCCCAAGCAAATTTACCAATCACCTTTTGGGGTGATGCATTGCTAACAGCTACTTATGTACTTAATCGTGTGCCCATGAAATCAGTTATTAGCACACTATATGAGTTATGGACTGGTAAAAGACTTGACATGTCAAATCTCAAACCTTGGGGTTGTGCAGTCTATGTTCATGATCTCTCTCACAAGTATGGAAAATTAGGCCCAACAGGGAGAAAAACTATTTTTATTAGATACTCTAAACATTTAAAAAGATACGTATTGATTGGTGAACAAGGTATTGAAGGTGTAACTGAATTTGAATCACGAGATGTAACATTATTGGAGAATGATTTTTCCAAGCAAGGCAAAATAGGTAAAGACCTATTGTTATATGAGACGCTTGATCAGAATGATTCTGTTACGAAGAATCAAGATGAGGAACTTCAACCAAGTGGGAGCAATTCCACAGAAAGTTTCTCTATTATGACTGACCCTAGTGGGAGCAATCAGATCCATCATGAATTAGTTTATGATGAACCTTGTTTAAGACAAAGTATTCGAGAAATAATTCCCCGACGTTGTTTTGAGATTAAATGAGAAATTAATATGATTGTTCTGGAAGAGAAAGAAGAGCCAAGGAATATAAATAAGGCTCTTACTGGCCCTGCTAAAGAAGAATGGATTAAAGCGATGAAAGAGGAAATGGCTTCTTTAAGCTTCAATTAAGTATAGGAATTGGTTGACCTCCTTGAAGGGCGAAAAGCAATTGGGAACAAGTGGGCTCTCCAATTAAAGCGAAAAGCTGATGGCAGTATCGAAAGATATAAGGCACACCTTGTAGCAAAATGATATACACAACAGGAGGGAATTGATTATGAGAAAACTTTTTCACCTGTTGTGAAATTTACTTCAATTCGTCTTATTCTGGCTATAATAGCCAATATAGATATTGAATTACATCAAATAGATGTAAAAACTGCTTTTTTCAATGGAGAATTAGAAGAAGAAATCTATAAGAAACAACCTGAAGGTTTCATCAAGGCAGGTCAAGAAAATAAGGTATGTCGATTATTAAAATCGATTTAGGCTTGAAGCAGTCTTCAAGACAATGGTACATTCATTTTCATAACGTAATTATTTCGTATGATTTTCAAATGATTGATGAAGACCATTGTGTGTATGTTAAGAGATCTAAAGTTAAATTCATGATTTTATCTTTCACAAGCGATATACATTCAAAGAATTCTTAAATGATTCCGCATGCAAGATTCCAAACCAATTGATAATCCTATTGCTAAAGGTGAAGGCCTTAGTAAGAGAAATTGCCCGTCAACGCCACAAAAACGGAAACAAATGAAGAATTTTTTCTATACTAGTGCAGTTGGAAGTCTAATGTATGCAATGATGTGTACATGACTAGATATTTGTTACGCTGTTGAAATGGTGAGCAGATATCAATCAAATCCACGCCAAGCACATTAGAATGCAGTAAAGAGAATATTGAGATATCTAAAGGAAACTATGGACTATGCATTATGTTATCAAGGTAATGATCTACGTATACAAGGGTATATCGATGCAGACTGGGGAGGAGATTTAGATGAAAGAAAATCTACCTCAGGATATGTATTCTTACTAAACCATGGAGCAATATCATGGAAAAGTAAGAAACAATCTTGCGTTGCACTATCCACAATGGAAGCTGAATTTATAGCCTTTTCAACTACCGTACAAGAGGTTGTGTGGCTTCATCAATTCTTAGTGCATTTGGGAGTCACTCAAAGCGATCTTGATCCAGTAACTATCAACTGTGATAGTTAAGCTGCAATCGCTTATACTAAAGACCCCAAATTTCATTGTAAGACAAAGCACCTAGATACCAAGTATAATTATGTGAAAAGATATAGTTGCACGAAGAGAAGTGAACATGAAATATATATATACACGAGATATGATTGTATACCCAATGACAAAGCCAATTTCCATAGATGTATTCATTGGGCATGTAAAGTCATTAGGACTACGTAGGTGTTGAAATATACTGATAAACATTTTTCTATGTATGTTCACTCATTATAATGTCATATTTTGGATATAATGTATGATAAAGATTATACATTGTATATCATTTGATTCATGACTATATATGTGCTCTACATAAATATATTTGGGAATGAATCATAAATATATGAGACAGATTATAGATTGGCCCTCTCACACAGGAAATCACCTCCAGTGTTTATGCTCACTAGAGATGAGGCATGTTTAAAGTTTATTATCTAGATGATAATTGAGAGCGAGAAATTTAAACCATAAATGCCAAAAGGAAATTGGTTCAAAGTGATTTAATGATCACTATATTTTTCTTACGTTGCCAGAAGCGAGTTCTGAACATGTTTTGAGTAGATAAGTGAACTCAAGTTAAACATTAAGTATGTTGGAACTATCATTTGTACGGTATTTCTTGAATAAAAGATGTTCAAGTTAAACAAAGTGGTTAAATACCGTAGCACATGACTCATACCATGTTTGTAAAAAAAAATGACCATAAAAGGGATTAATGTAAGTCTCCAGATCTTATCTTACATTATGTGAGACCCTTGAGATTAAGAAGAACCTCGTCATATACCCTTATAACTCTTGTCTCATTCTTGAGAATTGAATTTAAGGTTTGTTACTTTAGGTTATTGCCAAAAGATCATGCAAGATGCGATCCTATGGAATAATTATAAGAAAGCAAATTAAATTTAATTCAAAAGAGAATTGAGAACAGAGGAAGGTCGTCAATTTTAAATCATTGACTCGCATGAAAAGTATTCATAGATGGCCATCGTCTCTTTAGTAGAGAACTTGAATACAGTCATGACACAAAATAAAAATAAATGAGATCAAAGGAAAGTATAAATGCGACATATGACCTAGGGTATAGCATACAATGTCTACTTACAGACATATAAGTCCTAAGATCAATTTTTTAATCGAGATGTTATATACTCCTAACAGATATATGGCAATGTGCTCTCGTTGTATGTTGGTCACACTAGTTATTGAACAAGTATGAGCATTGCAGAGTTTTTACCCATCATGTGTGGGTGGGAGATAATGAATCATATTATACACCCAAGAGAGGTAATGTTGTATTTATGCTTTCAATAACTACCAATGGTAGTTATTTGTTTTGAATGTAACAAAACCAAAACATGAAAAGCATATAGTGAATCAGCATGTGTTTCTTCTTCTATGGTTGTTTTTTTCACACAAGGAAGAATATAGAAACAGATCTGCAGTGTAGGTTTTTAACCTGTGGAAATCCAACATAATCCAAGTACGTGATTTTGTTTTATATGCATATGCAAAGATCCTGCGGTTAACATAATCTAAGTGATTCTGTTCTTATATATTTAATCTAACATTTTCTTTATGAGCAGAAGAAAAGGAAAGAGAAATGCCCAGTCGGGAGCGAACTGTTCATCACTGTATCATTTTTTTCACATTCATTAGGTATCTCAGTTTTATCATACTAATTCTAAATTCCTAAGATTTCATTATAAGGGTCCTTAGAAGAGCTAAATCTAAAATTTTAAAGTCTCTCAGGTTCTTACATAGCATGTATACTTCTGTGCATAAGAAGTTGTCATATATTAATTAGTCAACTGCTGATTGATTACTGGCTCTGCTCAGTATCAAGTTCCTATCAGTTCTAGATTCTCTAGTAGTTCCAACTCCTACACTGCTGCTCCAAGTAAGACGTCAGCAATTGATCCGACTAGAAGCATACCCAAGGGGCTAGAGGATCATCAACAGGGAAAATTTCTCCTCTCTCTTTTTTTTTTTTGGTGATTCGAACTCAATACTTCTTACAAAGAAGAGCCTTAAGTGAGAAGTTCAAACTAATTAAGCCACTCCTACTAGTTGATCACTGTACCATTGACTGTTTACATGGTTGAGTTTATGTTTAGCGTTTGATTGCTGATAAGATTATGTCGGAATGGCAGGCAGAGAGAGTATTATTTCCGTTCAAAATTGGGTTTGCTTTTTGCATGACATGATAATATGGGCTTGAGGTTATTTGCACCGTCGTCTTGATAGCCTTTCGTTTCCAAGCACCCAATCCAACCAATCTTATCCCTACTTAATTATTATTTGAGAATGAAACGAATGTAAATAATAGATAATGCTAAAAAGGTCTCTCGATCTATAGATTAGGGTTAACAATTAATTGATAAAAGATTAAATTGAGTCAAATTTAAGTTGAATAGACATTAAATATTTAATTTTAATTTAATATATTAATTTTAAATTGATTTAATTTAATTAATACTAAATTAATTTGATTTAAAATTCTTATCAAATTTAATCAAAGATGGCCTAGCATTTACTGCAATGATGACACACATGCTCTTAGTTGATTTACTTGTCTTATAATAAAAAGCTATACAGAATCCAACTAATCTTATCTCTAGTTAATTATTATTTGTAGAAGAGAATGAAACGAATGTAAATAATAGATAATGCTATATAGATTAGGGTTAACAATTAATTGATAAAAGATTAAATATTTAAATTTAATTTAATATATTAATTTTAAATTTATTCAATTTAATTAATACTAAATTAATTTGATTTAAAATTCTTATCAAATTTAATCAAAGATGGCCTATCATTTACTACAATGATGACACGCATGCTCTTAGTTGATTTACTTGTCTTATATAATACAGAAAAAAAGTGCTATACAGAAAAAAAATTTATAATAAAAAAAGTCTCTCTTGAATTGAATTGTTTGATTTTTGTTAAATTTAAACATTTAATTAAAAAGTAGACAATGAAATAAAAATAGAAACTGAAGATTGAATTTATTATTTCATTTCCTTGTTATACATATTCACCAAAATTTAGTATAGGAGAAATGGCTTCAACGTATTTGGCTTACGCAGTTAAATATCTTCACTTCACTTCGCAACTTCAAATTTTATAGAGATAAAAGATAAAAAGTATTAAATTTTAAAATTTAATTTTGTTTTTTGACTAAACATAAATAATAAAATCTTCCAAATGTCATCTTACTCTAGAAATAAATAATTGAGAAGCTAATTATGATTTCCTTGCTCATGACAGTTTAACCTATCTATTTAATTCTCTTCTTTTTTTTTTTTAAATAATGAATCTATGTTTTCTAAAGTCCAAACAAAGATTAATTAAAGAATAATGTGATTTAGTATGGGTTAAAATTTTAAATTTAACCATTTAAAGTGGCTTATATTATATAAATCAAGTCTAGTTATGCATATTTTAAACTAAACAAAACAAAATCAAGTAAAATATTTTAATTTTTCTTCATTGATTTTTCTCTTTTTCACCTTTAACTTATAAAAATAGAAGAAAGTAAATATTTCTCGTAGCATATATTGTATTATTGTTTATATCTCTTTTCATCGAAGGAACCTTTTAATTTATGATCAAATTCTCTATCAGCAATAAACATCAAAATGTCCATGGTCTTGAAAAAATTGATTTAATCCATTTAGTCTATAAATTAAACTACTGAATTGAAAGATTTAAAATTTAAGGATTAATATAAATTTATATTTAAATAAAATTAAAAAATCTAAGTCATATTTAAGTTATATATCAAAATTCAAAAAGTTCAACACAATATATAACTTATAATTATCTAAATTTATATTTTTTTAATATTTATTATTTAGTTCTTATAAAAAATAATAATTTATAATTTTATTATAAATCATGATTAGCACTTTCAATATACTATTGCAAGAAGTTATACTTTTATTTTAGATTAATTTAATAGAATTATTTTTATTTTAATAAATTATTTATATGTTAAATAATCATTTTAATTTTTTTTTGAAATATAGCTTATAGGTTAAGCTTAATTTAAAACTTTTATAACATGTGAAGTTTAAATTTGAAAACAATTACGACTTCATAGTTCAAATTGAGCATAAACTTAAAATTAAAAAAATAAATTAATATTTATTTAAACACAATCTAACTCATTAAGTCATTCACATGTGCAATCATATGAGCGTCTAATAAAAAGAAAATGAAAAAAAAGATGGGAATAGGGTTGACCATTAGCTAAGAAATCTTACAATAAGTCCTAATTCCTCCATTGATCACTACAACAAACAGGACAATTAGCAAAATAAATCATCGCAAATACTTATGTGCGAAGAAATCATATCGTCACCCAAATCGTCGCTAAATCTTTGTAGAAAAACAACATCCGCGACGTTTCCGAAAGTCGTCGCTAAAAAGTAATTTTTTCGACACAAACAATTTGTCGCTAAAAAGTATAACCGACGATAATAAAAAACGTCATACATAGTTATGTGCGATGTTTATGTTTCATAGATAAAACTTTTTAGCGAAAAAATTCTATTGGTAGGTAATTATTTTTAGTGATGATTTTATTTTAGTAGCAGAGTAGTTTTAGCTACTAGTTGTATGGAAATGTTTTTAGTGATGGTCCGTAAAACATAAGTAAAAACGTTTTGTGACGATTTAGATTTTTGTAGCTAATAGTTTTTTCTAACGATTTTGTTTTGGTATCAAAATGCTTTTAGCTACTATTATGTTTGTTGTAGCGAAACATTTTTAGCGCCGTTCTGTATATGTAGCCAATGGCCTTTTGTGACGGAATTTTTCAGTAGCTAATAGTATTTGGTGACAAATTTTACTTTTGAATTTAATAATTATTATCATTGTTAAAAATGAATTATTTTAAAATTATTATTTTAAGATTTTTGTGACGAATTTGTTTTGGTAGCTAATATTATTTAGTGACAAAATTTAATTTTGAATTTAATTATTATTATTATTGTTAAAAAGAATTTATTTTGAATTTATTACAATTTTAAGACATTTTGAAATATTAATATTATTCATTTTATAATTAATGTTAGTGATATAATTTTTAAATAATAATAAATTGAAATAAAATAAAATATAAAATGGAATGCATTTTATATAAAAATATTTGCACATTATTTACAAACTAAGAGTCTTCATTTGAGTCACTATCACTAACATATGCAGAACCTAGTATTTGTTTAACCAATTTTTTAAGCTTGGTTACTTTTTTAATATTACAATCTAGCTTAGTTTTCAGTGTCTTGTTCTCCTCTTGAAGCACCGTCAACAATGCTGGCCA
>JANZXR010069757.1:0-11675 GCA_027575705.1 Erythroxylum echinodendron | reverse complement strand
TAATTTCATGTGTCTAAGTTTCCAGTGCCATTGGACAGTCATTTCCTCTACCGGTAAACCCTTATTCTGCCACTTGGTAGTTTTCCTGGTCCAGAAACGACCCCAAAAAATTTCTAAATTCTCTAAAAATTTTCAAACCTCATTAACCCTCTCCAATTAAATTTTTATACACACAAAACATATTTTTCAAAATTCAAATTTATTCACAATTATACCGGGAATTGTCATGAATGCATGTACAGTCATTTTTTATGTGCAAAAATCACTATTCACAAATGCATGAGCATGAGATGTGTTTTCCTAATTTCTCTGATTGAGTTCACGTGTACCAGTTTCTGTGGTTCAACCCTTTGTATGGAAACAGGATGTTACATCAAAAATAATAAACAAAATAGCAATTCACACAACTAACTCAAGAATTAAACTAGGAACTACCAGTTGAGAGAAAGGGGGTTTTAATCCGAAATTGATGAAAATCTAATCAATTATGCAATTATCGAATTATTGGGTTCAGACAGTCCTAGGGTGGATTACTCTCTCTCAAGTTATAATCTTTAAATACTAATTAATAATCCCTAGTTTAAATTATGGAATTGTGATCTCTCGACTCACAATCAGCCTAAAACCTGAATTAGTTATAAATTTGTCTAATAACCCACTAGAAACCTATGCTCGATCTCTCGTTACACAATTTTAACAATTTGATTCAATTCTTATCTATAAAATTACCTAACTCTCATAAGCCTAATTCGATGATATTAACTCGACTTACCGCTGTAGTTTATTGCCGAATTATTAAGAATAAATATTATATCATAAATAACTCAAATAAAACATAATAAACTAAACTTTATTAATCTCAAGAATCAAAATCCCGAAGGTGAGTTTAGAAAAAATAGACATTCAACAAAACCTATTTTTAACAATTATCTCAATTTCATACTTCAATAAAATTAAAATAAATTAGAAAATACATTCGGAATGGATAAATGGAGGCAGCGACTGTGGGAAACCACCTGTTTCGGGAAGTACTTCATTTCAATCTTTGTCTCCATGTCTCTCTTCCTTTCCCTCCCTTCTCAAATCACTCACTAGCTCTCTAAGGTTTCTGAATTTAGTCTGATTTGAAATCTATCCAAAAGTCTCCTTCATCTATCTCTTAATGATGTATTTATACTTTGGAAGCCTTAGAGATGATTCAGGGTTGAAACAGTCTAAAAAATATCACAAAATTTAAGTTTTTATATCAGCCCGATATAGGCCACGATCATGGCCAGTACCTAACCCTCTCTGCTATAATTGTGGCCTTGTGCATGATTATGGCTAGGGTCCTGCCAGCTCGCCTCTTTCTGTCACAATCGTGGCCTGTTGTGCTATGATCATGGGCACTATTTTTGGCCCGAAACTTCTCTGTTCTTCGTCGTTTACCCTAAAACACTAACAAACACATCAAGTTACCTCAAACAAATTTAAGCTCAAAGACTCATACTAACTCATAAAAACACTTAAACACATAAACTAGCACAATTAAAACCTAAATAGGCACTAAACACTCAAATTAACATTAAATACTTAACAAATTAAACCCTAAAACATAATGTAAATCACAACTATCAACATCCCCACACTTAAACGTTTGTTTGTCCTCAAGTGAATAAAACAACAGACACATAACACATAATGCAATAATGAGGCAATGACTTTAACTTTACGAAATAAATATAATCTTAAATACAATCATACAAATTATATCTAATCATTAACATACAAAATCTATGTCTAGGGGCTTTGAACTAAATATACAATTTAATCGAGATCTAAATATTAATTTATTTATCCTTTTCAGTTGTACACATACATTAATAATTCTTTGGTCCTTCAGACTCTGTAACTGCTCCTAAGTATATTGTCATGAAAAGTGAAGCTTATTACAAATCCGGTAGGTTTTATTAAGGAAATACAATTTTTTATTCTTAAACATAGGCTTAGTCTTTTTATATGTAGGCAAACATTGGTAATGAATGTCGATCAGGTTACTCAACTAAGTCATGTTTTCATTAAACTCCTTAGTTGAAATGTCATTATAGCGTTTTGACGTGAAGGTAAACATTTATGAAACGTGTCGATCCAGTTACTCGGCTATATTACGTTTTCAGCTGGTTACTAGCTTTATTCATAACCCGAAGGCTAGCAGAATACTGATTTATTAAATAAAAACTTTTTTGATATTAACTACCTTATTGTTTAAGCAACTCATTTCTATAAAAAATACTAGTTAAGCTACTTAAGTTAAAAAGCCTAAAATTGTGAATGAATGTGACAACCTATAGGGTGCTAAATTTACACTAAATCCTAATTAAGATGTATATTTATCCAAAGACTCCTAATTCACTAATTTTGTGAGCTAATGATTATTTAAAACCTAGTAGACTAAGTTCAAAATTAAATAAATTTAACTCCATCTAAGCCATTGACACATTCATACAGTTCACAAAATGCAACCTAAATAAACTATCATACAATATGCTAAATTCACACTCAAGGTAAAAACACACAACCCTCCTTATACTTGAACAACACATTGTTCTCAATGTTAGTAGGGTACACAAACACACCAAGGGGAAATAAAATACATATACAAAAAAAAAGAATAAAATACTAACAAAAATGAAAAGAAAAAGGTTAGAACATGAAACCGTTTATGGTAATAGAGGTGGTGATGGCTATAGTATTGAGACCAAATCTGCTTGACATCGAGAGTGTTTTCCTATCTTATAAGTGATTTAAAAGAGAAAATGAATTAGCAATCCAAACCGTTTCAATTCATTCAAAACTTATTTAATAATTTAAAACAAACCTAACCATACAACAATTTAAATCTAACTACTAAACATGCTAATTAGTGGTCATTAGCTTTACCTTCATAATTTAACACTTAGCCAGCATCAATTATGAGTGGCTTGCTTCTACTATTTTCATCCAACATCAATTTTGTAGCCTGTTAGTAAGCTACAAATTGCAAAGTAATTAGACGGACAATATTGATAAAATTACGAAAACAAATTAATTTCAATAATGTCCTTTTCGTTAACAAACTCTCAATAAAATAGGGAATAACAAAATTTTCTAAATCTTCCATTGAATCCAATAGTTTGTCTTGTAAGAAGGTGAGTTTCTCTCTTTCTTCGGTAATCACCCTCGTCTCCGTTGCTTCTTCTACTTTATAAACAGAGACTTTCATAGTTTCTTCAAACTTGATTTCTGTTGTCATCTGTTCTTCATCCTCTTATTCTTTAGAAGATTCGAACACAACAATTATCCTGAATCAGCTACTAACCTTCGGATTCTTAATTACATCATTCATGTTGAATATCATTTGATCATCATCAATCCAAAAGATAAAGTTATTTTCCTAATCATCTCCCCAAGATTTTTCAATGTTAACATATGGTATATCAAGAACTGGTGAATAATAGGGATGGTTGGCATAATTTTCTTCATCTTCTTCTTTAATTTCTTAGTCTTCTCTAAGATCAAGTTTAGCTTGATTTCTTACTGGTTCTTCAAGATCTACCCTATTCCCAAGTGTGATAGCTTGATCTAGCTTTATTGAATTTACATTCATGCTGCACAAATAGTTTTCCACACTTAAAAAAATTCCCTGGAAAGCTAACCTATTTGAACCTCTAGATTATGAGTAGAAGAGGTATGATCTTCGATTACTTGCTCAAACTTCTTTTCTAATCTCTTCTGGTTCTCTTCCATGTTTGTGAGTTTATCTATGATTTTCTCCAGCTTGGATCGCATGAACTTGATTCTTCTTATTGAAATTCAAACAAGCCTTGACGTCCAATGTGAGTACTTGCATTATGGGACCAATAGAAATTTGGGTGATTCTGCCACCTCGAAATGTATGGGTTCATATAAGGATGATGATTTCCACAACTAAACTGGGGCTCATTAATCTACAAAAATGTCCCTTGCTCCTTATAATAAATATCCTCCATGAGCGTTCTTTTCATGTCCTCTTAGCATTCAACTCTTCAGATGTATCATTCTTACTCTAAGAAGTCTTGATGTGTCTCTTCTTCACTTCCTAAATTTTTTTGATTAATTTAAAAACAAAAGAAAGTGGAAAAGCCTTAGACTAAAGAACTAAACTAATCGTCTCCCTGGAAATGATGCCAAAAACTTGATCGCAGGTTTACATATGCTAAAGTTTTACTATTTTAGCCTCGATAATATTGCAAGCGCACGGCTTATTTGTGTAATACCTAAGGTATCAATCCCACGAGGAGGGTAATCTACTCCTAAAACCTAAGGTCGCCAATAATCTAAAATAAACAAAAAATGCAAAAAATCAATCAATCAATTAATCAATTACGAGAATTAAATTTCAAAAATAATAAACAAAATAGTAATTCACACAACCAACTCAAGAATTAACCTAGGAACTACCAGTTGAGAGAAAGGGGGTTTTAATCCGAAATTAATGAAAATCTAATCAATTATGCAATTATCGAATTATTGGTTTTAGACAGTGTTAGGGTGGATTATTGTCTCTCGAATTATAATCTTTAAACCCTAATTAATAATCCCTAATTTAAATTATGGAATTGTGATCTTTCAACTCACAATTATGCCAAAACCTAAATTAGTTAAAAAAATTGTCTACTAAGCTATAGAAAACCGATGCTTGATCTCTCGTTACATGATTTTTCCGGTTTGATTCAGTTCTTATCTATCAAATTACCTAACTCTCATTAGCCCAATTCGATGATATTCAATCGGCTCACCCTCTCACTTTATTGACGAATTATTAAGAATAGATATTGAATCAAAAATAATTCAAATAAAACACAATAAACCAAACTTTATTAATCTCCAAAATCAAAATCTCAAAGGTGAGTTTAGACAAAAATCAACGTTCATCAAAACCTATTCTAAAAAATTATCTCAATTTCATACATCAATAAAACTGAAATAACTTGAAAAATATGCTCGAAATAGATCAATGGAGGCAGTAACTGTGAGAAACCACCTATTTTGGGAAGTACTTCGCGTCAAGCTTTGTCTCTATGTCTCTCTTCCTTCGTCTCCTTCCTTAAATCACGCACTAGCTCTCTAGGGTTTCTAAATTTAGGATGACTTGAATGCTCTCCAAAAGTCTCCTTCATCTTTCCTTTAATGATGTATTTATACTTTGGAAGCCCTAGGGTTGATTCGGGGTCAAAATGATCCGAAAAATCTCATGAAATTTGAGTTTCTATATCAGCCCGACTCAGGCGACGATCATGGCCTTACCTACCACGATCATGGCCAGCGCCCTCTCTATCATGATCATAACCCAAAGTGCAAGATCATGGATAAGGTCCTCTCAAGTCGTGTCTTTCTATTAGGATCGTAGCCTATTGTGCCACGATCGTGGGCCTTATTTTTAGCTTGAAACTATTCAAAACTTCTCCATTCTTCGCCGTTTACCTTGAAACACTAACAAACACTTCAAAGTACGTTAAAAATATAACATTTAAGCTCAAAGACTCATATTAACCCATAAAAACACTTAAACAAATAAATTAACACAATTAAAACCTAAATACACACTAAACACTCAAATTAACACTAAATAATTAACAAATTAAACCCTGAAACACAATGCAAATGATAACTATCAATATCTGTTGGGGGTAAAGGAGAACATTAGTCATTCTTTGACACCTTGAAGGTTAATTGCTCCTTTCCTACTCTCAAAGTTAGTTCACCCCCATCAAAGTCAATAATCGAGCGAGAAGTAGTCAGAAATAGTCGTCCAAGAACTATAGGGGTTTCCATGTCTTCTCTAATATCCAATATATAGAAATTTATGGGGAAGATGAATCTATCATTTTGTTCTTGCATATTTTTAATAACCCCCTTCAGTTGGTGCATTGTTCTATCGGCTGTTTTGACTAATATCATCGTAGGTTTTGGCTCTCCTAACCCCAACTGCTGACTAAAAGTGTAGGGCATCATGTTGATATTAGCTCCCAAATCTATAAACTCCATAGCCATGTTGACTCCATTGATACTGCATAGAATGAAAAAATCCCCTGGGTCTTCTTTCTTATGCACTATGTTAGGATTTCCTCCTATTATGTGCTCTTTTGCCTCTTTACTCTTTTTTGATTGGTTCCTTTAACGTGAGCTTCGTTTCGAGTTGATTTTTATATCCTTAATCTTGTTTGACTCAATCTCCTTAAAATTCTTCATTGCTCTACTTGAATTTGACTTTCGTTGAGCAAAAATAGGATAGGAATCCCAGGTTGAGTCTCTTTGATTGGCTCACTTACTAGCACACTTAGAAGAACTTCCAAAACTATTTGTCTTTCTCTCTTAACCCTTTCTTCCTTCTCATGTTCAATTTCCCTTTTCTAAGTCTACATGATGGCAATGATCTGTTCCTTCAGGTTGACCTCAGTATTGCTCGGTAGACTACCTGCACTTCTAGATGATAAAGCATTAGCATGTTCACCCAACTGAACCTCCAATTGTGGATGGATGATGCATGGTTCTTTACAATATGGCCAAATTTTGCTTCCATCCTTTTATGACTTTCATCTAGGCTAGCAAACTTCCTTTTCTGATTCTCTTCCTGAGTTGCCAGTTTGGAACCAAAAACCTTCATCATCTTGTCCAATTACTCTCCATCAATCCAATTAGATCTTGTCGAAATCCCTGAAGGTCCTTGTGGTCAAGCTTGGCCAGCTACATATTGATGGTAAAACCTATCTACTTGTTTTATGCTCAAAAATTATAAGTTAACGGGCCATGACTTGTAGTAAAAAGAATAGATATCGATCCCACCGGGATTAATGCCTAAACACCTCTTAATTTAGGAACAACTTTGTTTAAGAAACTAAATTATGAAATGCAAATAATCTGGGAAATTAAATTCAATTAAAAGACTAATGTAAACAATAGACAATACCAAAATTGCAAAAAATTTGAATTCAAGAATCTAAATACTGAAGATTACTTTTTTTCCTATTTTGTCTCCCTCCTACTTTATCAATTGAATTATGTCTTACCCTAGATTTCTGAATGTACTAACTACCCTCTCTCAAGGTGTAACTATTTATCCCTAATCGAATTAACGAGAATCAATTAGACGATCTCTCAACCTACCCAATGACTATACCAATTCAAATAGTTATCAAATTATCCTATGGGTGATCAATTGACTAGTCGAGATCTCTCTTCTAACTATTCAATTAACATGATGATTTGTTGGTCTATAGGTCGCCAACTCTTATTGTATGATACTATACAAATTTCATCTCACTTTCTGTCTCAAATTGTTGCAAGATGATAATTAAAAACAATAATCAACAATGACAATTTCATTCAATTCAATAAAATAGGAGTTCAACATAATAGTTCCAAAAAAATCCCTAAAATAAAATTAGCCTAACATGGTCTCCATAACATCAGGCTAATTCTTACGAGTATGGGAATTCATCATAGACGCATCTCTCATTTTATTTTGTAATTCCCATATGACGTGTGAATTTGCATGATTCCCACGAGCGTGGGAATTTGTCACTCTCCTCTTTGATCTTTAGTTCACCCTTCAAGTTGCTCCTTCCTTCTACCTACCTAGAAATAGTCAATTTTGGCCCTCAATTAACATCAAACACATAAGAACAACAATGAAAACCAATCTTAACAAAAACATACAAAATGAATCTTAAACTAGAACAATAATAAAAAATTATGCTAGAAAACACATGTCAATTACCTATAAAAACATATCCTAATACACACCTATCAACATCCCCACACTTGAATCTTTGCTTGTCCTCAAGAAAAATAAATACAACCAAATAATTCTACCACTTCATTTTCACATAGATCAACACACATAATCCCTCAAATTCAAGCCAACTCAAATATCAACTTAATGCACATATCATGATTACTTTCTCTTTGGTGTACATCAGTAAACTCACAATTGGCAGAATCACTCAAAGATAAGTAAGGATGCACAAATAAACTTTCCTCACAGTTTTCACTCATTTCCATCAAGTGTTTAAGAGTTACTATGTTGCTCAAACTTCCTATAAGAAACTACACTACTATAGGCTTGACAATACATCAATTCTCCTTTACAATGATTGTATGCATGAATAGATCAAAAGGACTTGTTTAGGGTTGTAATGTGATAAGGGTTAAGGTGAGTCAAAAGAAAAGAAAAAGGGTGAAGCATAAGCATAAGTACAGTAAAAAACATATAAAATGGGATAACAAAACATAACTTCGAGATATACAAATATAACCAATATTTTGCACTTATTGGTGCTACTCACTTATTCTTCCTTTTTAGTTTCTTTTCTTTTCTTTTCTTTTTTTCATTTCTCATATATATATATATATATATATATATAATATTTTTCATTTTTCTCTCTTTTTCTTCATACAAGGAAGAACTATGAATCAAAACTAGGACTCTAAACATTGTAGTCCATAGGCAGAAATATACTCAACCTTTCTCGGTGCAAATTTCACACAATCCCAACTAATGTTTTACTTAATACTCTACTAAGCTTATGGAAGTGTAGGATATGTGTGTTAAATTTTTTAAATTTTGTGTGTTTTTACAAAACAAAGGGTAAATTCTCAACGGGGGTAGTAATGGACAATAAAAAAGGTAGGTCATTTAAGCCAAAGGTTAACACAAAAAGGGCCTTAATCATCTTTATTAAGTATGCATCTAGTAGACTCAAGCCGATTCAAAGCAAGCTCTAAAGGTAATAACTTAAGGAAGCATCACACAATAAAGAAATAGAATGACTAAAGATGAAGCCATATAGGCTCAATCCTCACATTGGCTCAAATGAAAATTCATTATGCATCTCTACATTACATCATTGATCAAATGTCAAATTATAAAGAAGCTTATGTATCCAACTACTTTTCATCAATCAACATGATTCACTTTCTACTCAAGTAACGTAATCCGAGTTCAAGCATGCATTCAATCTAATTCCAACTAAATGACCAGAATCTCATGGCAATATTTATCAAAGAGACTCGAGTGTAGTTCCATTGCTAATAAAAAACACTATTACTGACACCAAGGAAAAGATATGCCTAATATGCATCCTACTCAACACAATGCAATTAAAAATATTGATGTCGCCTTCCCACACTTAAAGATCATATTGTCCTTAATGTGACAAGTTAACCCCCAAGTGAGTGAAAATGACAATAAACCAAATAAAATAAAAAATGAAAACAACTCAAATACAAGAAATTGAAATCAACATATGATAGCAAATCAAATAGACCAAAATTAATTCACACCAAAATTAAATAAATTAAAACTAAACAAAAGAAATTAAATGCAATCACATAAAAAAATAAAAAAAGTTAAAAGTTAAAGAGTAAGAAAAGCTTATTTAGATGATGGTGGTGACGGTGATGGCATAGGAGCTTCAAAATTGTTCCTCCTATAGAAGTTGAGGAACCTTCTATTCAAGATTTGTTGTTCCTTATGAACTTTTTGCATTTGTGCCCCGAGCTTGTTTAGTTGACATGTCATCTGTTGTTGGTTGGAGGTTAATTGTTCAAGGGTTTGTAGGAGTTGGTCGGCCTCTGCTAGTGCATTAGGTTCAGTTGCTTCCGTTTCATCCTCTGGATCCTGAGCTGTTTGAGATATGGATGGTCGAGACATGGCTGTATTGATGCTTCTCCTGTTCTTAACTGCAGTACTCGTTTGAGGATTACGGAATTCTATAGAATGGACCTCCACAATCTCGAGATGCCTCAAGTACGATATGTCAAAAATATCATAGGCTGTTACACGCACCTCTTTCAAATTGTGGTTATAAAAGCAAGCTAAAGCAATAACATTGTGCCCCATTCCAAAATATGAACTTTGTTTATTGACAACACTGATAATTGATCTAAAAATTCTGAAGGGTGTGTTGATCTAACCTTGCGATCTGTGCACCATAAGAAGAAAAGTTCTTTAGCTGAAAATTTTCTACTTTCGGTTTTATTAAACACTATTAAACACATGAATTTATGCAACAACAAATGTTCGACACTACATATTAAACCATTCGGTGCATTGCGTTAATCAAAACTGTATTCCCCTATTAAAATGCTCCAATAAGAATCCACATCAAATTCAGGGTGATCTTTTAGAACTTTTGTATTTTGGAAATTGAAAAGATGACACATGACATTATAATCCAGTTTATAAATAACACCAAATAATCTAATTCAAAAGACATTCGTTTTTAGGGTATAACGAATAGCAGTGAAAAAATCAATTGTCATCATAGGGTGAATATGCATTTCACACTTGATGAACCCATTCCACCCTATATTGTCAGCTAGTCGCTCAATCTTTGTCCTTAGTCTTATGTTCTCTAACAATTCAAAATCGAAATACCTAAGAGTGATTATTCCCCTATCCTTAAAATCACGGAAGCTTGTATCTTTTTTTCCGAGTAAATTGAGAAGGGGGATCGATATGTTGCTGCCATATCGCTTTTGCCATCATCGGAAACTTGACGGTGTAATTCATTAACTGGTTTCCAAGCCATCATCTTTTTCGACGCTATTGTAGAAGAAAAATCTGCAAGAACAAAAGAGCGAGAGTGAATTCGACCTAGAGAGAGAAAGAGAAAAAAATCTGACCTAAATCCTTGCGTTTTTTAATGATTAATGTATGAAAAGATGAAAAAATTAAGAACAATAAAAGAATTAAAGAAAATACCAAGAGTATAAGGAAAGATTGAAGACTTTTAGAGAGATAGAGGGGAGAAATTCGTGGGTTAGAGAGAGAAGGAGTGAAATTTTAAAAGTTGGTGAGAGAAAAAAAGAGGAAGGGAAACTTTAAGTTTCCCTCCGAGTGACATTCCACAGTTCCCACGAGTGTGGGATTTCTCTCTAGAAACTTTCTGGAGAGAATCCCACAAATTCCCACAAATGTGGGAATTGGTAATCCTCACAATTTCAAACCTTCTTCTAAGCTTAAATGATTTGTCTATGATCTCAAAACCTATAAACATATTAAGATAATATCATCAACAAGAAATTTAAAAATAAAACAAGTTGAAATTCAAAAAAATCAACACGAACATTAGTCAAAGTCAATTCAAAAGTGATCATAACTAAAGAAAGCAAACAACCTAATAGGTAAATAAAACAATCAAAAGGAAATAGAATTCCATGGGTTGCCTCCCATGCAACGCTTCTTTAATATCGGTAGCTTGACGCTCTTCTTTCATTGGAAACTTATCTAAGATCAATTATAAGTGGATTGCTTCCACCTTTTTCATTCAACATCAGTTTTGTAGCCTATAAGTAAACTACAAATTGCAAAATGAATAGAAGGACAATATTGATAAAATTAAGCAAACCAATTAATTTCATCAATGTCCTTATCATTAACAAACTATTAATAAAATAGGGAATAAAAAACTTTGTAAATCTTCCATCGAATTAAACAGTTTGTTCTATACGAAGGTGAGTTGCTCTCTTTCTTCCTTAATCACCTTCGTCTCCTATGCTTCTTCCTCTTCACGAATAGAGACTTTCATAACTTCTTCTGTAGCATCCGAACTTGGGCCGGATCGCTACAGTGGAGCCCGGCCTCCACCGCCATCACTCCAGGTATTGTCCCC
>JANZXR010069726.1:0-11677 GCA_027575705.1 Erythroxylum echinodendron | reverse complement strand
AATGACATGATATACATACATACATACATACATACATACATACATATATATATATATATATATATATATATAGTTTAATGTAAAATAGTATGGTTCACTTAAAAATTGTACACTAAAATAGAATAGATCAATGAAAATAAATAATGTCATTAGAGGCATAAGAAAAATTTACACATGCTATATACATCATTACATAAGTTTATAATTAAAATATAACCTAAAACACTATCACCATTACATCCTCTTACAACTTGGAACTATGATTGGCTCATAGATTCCATACTCTGGTGCAGCAATCTAGCTCTTGTCATTTGGTAGTGAGTAGGCTGATGATGTTTCTAATCTACTAAAGATTTCTACTATTAAACTGTTATGTAGATTGAGCTTTGTCATGCACAATGAGAGAATTCCTTTCCTACCAAATAGATTTGACTAGGAAGGCCATAGATAAGTTGAAACACCATTTGATAGTACTGTTGGGATGAAAAATAGTAATACACCACATTTTGATAGAATACCAATCAATTGGAGCCTATCGAATGCAACATTTTTGTAGCATAACTTCCTAAGTATTTGAGATAAACTAACACTAAAAAATAGGTGATTGTTGCTTTCTTCATCACTTATGCACAAGGAGCATCTATTTGGGATATTAATAAGCATCAACTTATTTACAGTCTATAATTTATTTTTCATAGCTAGCTATAACATAAAGGATACTTAATGATGACATTGCTTGTGCCAGACTAGGTAAGTCCAGGATAGGTGATTGGATTGTCTATGAAAAAACTTCCTGCAGGATTTGTTTGTGAAAATCCCATTACTAATGTGTTTCCAAATGATTTTTTCCTCGTAATCATTTAAACTTCCATTAATTTTAGTGAAGAAGGAGTTTGGAATAGAGTAGAGACTAAATAGTTGTATTTTCAATTAGATCCTCTTTAAAAGTAGCATTTAAAGGGATAACTAGCTTGAGAATTTCCGTATCCTATATGCAATGTAGTGGATCACATGATAAGCAATTTTAAATCTAGAAATTATAAGAATTGTCATCTTTAATCAAGTGAATAAACTCCTTCCCTAGTAAGCTCAAAATTTTTAGTATTACTTTTAAAGATGAAGCTGCTGATGTGTTGTTTTTAAAATCTTTATATGAACTTCATGCACCCATTTATACCATAGAGCTTGCTTGTCTTTCAGAAGTCTCCATAATCTTTTTTTCTGGTATGACAGTATTCATTAGTTTGAGATAAATTATTCTAAGCCTTTTATTATGCTTAGGATACACACTGCTTATCTTTGTTGAAAAATTTAAGAACAACATTATTAACTAGATGCTTAGTGAGATTCCAAGACTTGTGGAAGAAATAGAGGTTAAATCCATTAGGAGTAGGTGTTTTGTGGGGATTAAGAGATCTCAGAGAGCTCTCCATGTCTTGCATGGTGATAAATCTATAAAGAGAATCAGCTTGCTATAAAGTAATGCACTCTTGTGATTTCTTTCAATAGTGTATAAGAGAAATTTGCATTGTAGGAGTATTTAGTAAATTAGAGAAGTAGTCATAAGAACCTTGCAATCATGAGGATTGCGTGTTTGGCTTTTGATTATTTGTTGCAAGGAGACAATCCTATTGTCACTTCTCTTAAAAACCACAACTATATGAAAATAGGCAGTGTTTTTGTCACCAAATTTCATCCATTGCAATCATGATCTTTGTCTTATAAGTGAATAATAATATAAAAGATCTTTAACAAAAGGATTAAAGAGATTTTGAAGAGGGATTTATTTGAAACTTAATTTGGATGTTTTCTAAAACATCTCTAGTAGTCTTGAGAAGACGATGAGTATTCCTACATTGGAGATCTTCAATCCCTACTTTTTAAGCCCAATCTTCCTAAAATAAATATATATATTATTGAGAACCAAGGCTTTCAAAATACATCCATCAAATTATGGTAAATTAGTGAGAAAGTTATTAAAGCTAAATGGGTGTAAAGAGATGATAGCAGATAGATGAATCATTATGGCATAGTGATCTAAAAGATTAGGATTTTTTAAGTAAGAGAAGCTATTTTGAAAAGTAGGGAATCAAGCATAATCCCCTAAACATCCATCAAGCATTTTCTAGATTCAATTGACTCCAGCTTACTTAATACACCAAGTGTAAAAGAACCATCAAATGGAATGTTAGTAAGTTGAATATCAGTTACGCATTGTTTTATATCCTAACATAGATTGCTAATTGACCTAATGCCATCTACTTCAATTGTGGTAAGAAAAACATGAAAATCCTATAGAATCCATGGATGAGGAGAATTACTAGCCACATTCTTGAGTTGATTTCAAAAAAAGTTCTCTGTTATGCACTATTTTGAGCGTAAATGAATGAAACCATAATTCATTTACCAGAACCTTTAAAAACCACTTCAAGATGCCTTGACTGATCAGATGAGAATTTGGATCAATAGATGAATCATATAGCAATATAATTCCATCATTAGTTTGCTGAGTATGATTGGACATTTGGTTCTAATTCCTTAGTAAAACATCAAGCAATTTACAGTTTCACTCTTCATACGAGTTTCTAAAATGCCACCAATCGATGCTTTATGTTGAGTTAGTAGACTCTTAATCAAAAGTTTTTATGGGGGCATCAGCCCCTATTGTTTCAAGATACTATAGTCACGATTGTAACTCCACTTTTGGAGTTTTTTTCCTACTAGATCTCCTGATAAAGATAGGCTTAAAATCTTGCTAAGGTAACCCTACCTGATCTATATGTTTGCTTGGAGTTTTACATTCTTCTTTAGTTGTTTTAATATTAATAATGGTAGGATCTTTATGCACACAGGAACTCTTGCTATAGACTCTGAAATTATTAGCTTCTCTCTCAGGTGTAGTAGTTATAACTTGCACTACATTAGTATTGATTAGTCCTATTACCTCTTAGTATTCACTGGTTTTAAAGACCTTTCTAGTTGGTTTCTAAATTTTTGTAAAAGTAAGCTATGGTTTCCATACATAGGACATCTTGATTTGGCCCTCATATGGTTCCATGTTCTTATTTAATTAAATTATAAAATTGGTTTTAGGAAGATTAGATAGATGAAACAAGCACACGAATTTTAGAAAATTGGACTCTCTTTACTTCTTTTGTTGCTTGATTCATACAAATAAATCTTTCTATAAAACTTGCAATGTAAATTAAATCCTCTGAGGTCCAATACTCCAAGCGAACACCATGTACGCGAACGCAAATTGGTATATGATCCTACTTGATATCATCCATCTTCATTATAGGCCTTAAAGTGTGTAGCAGAAGTGGTTTGTCGTTAACATGTCACAGAACTCTTGGCGATACTTTCTCAACAACAATATCATTCAAGAATTTAAGTAAAAAACTTATCCTGACTGCTAATGAGTACATCTAGATATGCATTGCCACTATTTCATCACTAGAGAAGTAAACTCCATTCTCCAATGTGTAAGTTTTAATATTTAACCTCGATATTTTGCAAGCGTACGGGTCATTCACGTAGTACCTAGGGTGTCGATCCCACGAGGAGGGTTAATTTAATCCTAAAGTCTAAGGCCAACACAATGCACAATAATTTAAATGTAACAAAACTAAGCAAGAATTTAATTCAATCATGCAACTCAATTCCAAGTCAATTACAAAAATATTAATAAAATAGCTGTTGCAACGCACACATTCAAGAATTAAACTGAAGGAACTATAAATAAAGACAAGGGGAATTTTATCGATCTTCAATGGTAGCCTAATCGATTATGAATTACTAGATTATTGGTTATAGACAGTCCTAAGGTTGATTACTCTCTCCCAAGTTATAACCATTAACCCTAATTAACTTATGTGAATTGCAACCTAATCGATTATGACTTACTAGATTATCAGTTCTAGACAGTCCTAAGGTTGATCACTCTCTCTCAAGTTATAACCATTAACCCTAATTAACTTATGTGAATTGCAATCTCTAAATTAACAATCTATCTAAAACCCTAATTAGATCTGAAGTTGTCCAGAAACTATCAGAAACTATGCAAGATCTCTAGCTGCATAATTTACCGATTTGATTTAATTCTTGTTCTATTAAATTGTCTAACTCTCGTTAGCCCAATTTAATAATTTTTTATTCAGTTCACCCTCTCAGTTTATCACCGAATTACGCAAGTGCAAAAATTAAATCACAATAAATCCAGTAAAAACACAAACAATCAAATTTCATTAAATCAAAGATCAAACAATCAGAAGGTGAGTTTAGACATGATCAACATCCATACAATCTTATCATCAATGGCTATCACAATTCTATGCAATCATAAAATGGAAAATTAACTGGAAACAAGATTGGAATAGATGTCGGAGGCAGCAACGTTGGGAAACGTCCTAGTATGAGAAGTACAATATGTAGGCTTCTTCTTCATGTCTCTCTTCATTCTCTTTCTTAATCTCTCAATGAACTCTCAAAAAGGTCTAAACAATGCATCAAAACTTGACGTTTTTATTTATTTACCCGTCTGCTCAATGCAGGCCACAATCGTGGCCCTATATGCCATGATGGTGGGCAAAATCCTGGTCTTCTATCATGATCGTGGTAGTCAGGCAACGATCATGGGCTAGGTCATAGGCTTCTGTCACAATTGTGGCCTATATGCCACGATCGTGGGCTAAGTCCCATGCTTCTGTCACGATTCTGACCTATTGTGCCACGATCATGGCTCGTTGTTTTGGCTCGTGTGTCTCCAAAACTTCTTTGTTCTTTGATGTTGACCCTAAAACACTAATAAACACATCAAGGTACCTCAAAGACATAGAAATTAAACTCAAAGACTTAACTAACCTATAAAAATACTTAAAACACAGTTAATTAACAAACTAACACAATTCTAACCTAAACACACACTAAACAATTAAGTTAACACTTAAATACACAAAAAACTAAGTCTTGAAACATAATGCAATTCACACTTATCAACATCCCTACACTTAAACATTTTCTTGTCCTCATGCAAATGAAACAACAAACATACAGCACAGAATGCAGTAATGAGACAATGGCTTCATCTTTATGAATTAAATTTAACATTAAACTCAATCATTTAAGTTATATCAAATCACTAACATGCAAAATCTACATATAGGGGTTTGAACTAAATATAAAAATTAATCTAGATCTAAGTGTTAATTTATTTTCCCCTTTCAAGCTATTACAAGTTCGGTAGGTTTTTATTAGGACACTTTTTTATTTATTTAAATAATGGCCTAGTCTTTTACTCAAAGGGAAACATTGGTGATGAATGTCAATCCGATTACTCAACTAAGTCATTTTTTTTAAGCTACTTAGTTGAAACATCATTGTGGCTTTTTGACACGAAGACACACATTTGTGATCTACATCGATCTGTTTACTCAGCTGGCTATTAACTCTATTCATAACCTGAAGGCTAGTGAAAGGTTATTTATTTAGAAATAATTTTTTATATTTTTATTGCCTACCTTATTGTTTTAGCTACTCGATTCCATGAAAAACACTAGTAAAGCTACTTAAGTCGAAAGTCCTTAAATTATGGATGAATGTGACAATTTAAAGGGTGACAAACTCATACTAAATCCTAATTAAGTTGCATATAATTCACTAATTTTTGAAGTTAATGATTCTTCACAGCTTGATAGACTATGTTCAAAATTAAATCAATTCTAATCCATCAAAGCGATTGACACATCCACACAGTTCACAAAATGCAACCTAACAGCTATCATACAATATGTAAAATCACACTCAATACAAAACATATAACCCTCCCCACATTTGAATAACACATTGTCCCCAATGTGAGAAGGGGGCAAACAAACACATAAGAAAAGAAGAAACATAAATAACAATAAATCAAAAACGAAAATGAAGACTAAATTTAAAAAAGAAAAGGGGTTTCACAAAGCCTCATGGTGATGGGGGCAGGGATGGTGTTGGAGGTGGCAATTGAACACCCTGAGCCTCAAAATAATGATGAATATGACGTATATCCTAGCTTTGACGTCGTTGAGTTTGGGCCATCTCCTTCATCATTCTGGAGTTCTCTGCAAGTGTATCTGTGATTACCTTATTATTCATGGAGATTGTATCTAGGACTTTTTTCTAGCTCGATTCTTTTGTTGCTTCTTCTTCCTTGAACTCTTCACTGGTCGAGTCCTCTTCTACCTACTGAGGGGCCACTGTACTCGAACTCGCCTGATAAGCCCTGACCTTAACATGTATCTTTTGACTAATATCATGGAGTTCCATGTTATGGGACTTAAGGATTTCAGCACCCAATAGATGATGATGATTTAGGAAGTCTAGAATATTGATAGTTAAACCACTATAGTCGATGCCATAATACTCAACAATGGCAGACACTAAGCACACCATACATAAATCATTGCTCTCTTACAAAGAATCGCAGTAATAGCATTCAACATATGTATGGAGCTGCACATTGGAATGTTATGATCCATACATCACAATATAAAGAGTTCCTTTGTTAAATACTTGCTGGTTTCTGGTTTACCAAAAACTAGTTGACACATGAATTTTTGCAATAACAAATGCTCAGGGCTCCTTTTGATGTTGTTGTGAGCATTTTTAGCATTGACTTGCTCTAACTCAGTGAGGACATTCTAATAGCGAGAAGTGCGAAAATCGTCATTTTGATTAATAATTAAATACTCGAGGAACCCACACATATCATACATGATTTCAATATTTAGTTCATAAGCTCGTCCCTACAACCTAAACCAAAATTCTTTAGGGTTCCTAGGTTTATAAGAAAGGGAAGTAAAGAATTCTAGAGTGAGCTCCTAACTGTAGATTAGGAAGGGTGCTCTGAAGTCCGTGGATCTGTTTCTTCTCCCTTGTCTCGAGAATTGGTTTCGTCACGATGATTGATCCCACGTGGCTATTTGCTTAATGCGTGATATTCTTGCTTGTGAGTAAGTAGAAGTTGGAAGATACTAGAAATTTGAAATTTGGGTAGAGAGAGCTGAGAGTGTTTAGAGCTTTAATGCTTAGAGAGATAAAGTGAAAATGAAAGTGAGTGAAAAAGTGAAGTTAGAAACGAATATATAAGGGGATAAAGGGTAAAATGGTAAAATTTGACTTAAAAAAATTACGTGATCTCTTTTTACCCAGCCGTAGGCCACAATCATTACCTAGCAGTTTTCCACCTTTTTTCACTTTCCCGATATCACTTCTTAACTATTTATGGCCCTTTCACCTCTCCTTGCTTACTTCCTCGTTCATCTAATTAACGACAAAGTCCTCTACCTTCCCAATTTTATTTGGAAACAAACTAACCTAACTACGAAATCTAAATTTTCAAAAAAACATCCAATGGAAATAAAATTCCATAGGTCGCCTCCCATGTAGCACTTCTTTTAACATCAGTAGCGTGACACTCTATTATTGGAAAATCAACCAGGATCAATTATGAGCAACTTGCTTCCACCTTTGTCGTTCAACATCAGTTTTGTAGCTTGTAAGTAAGCTATAACTTACAAAATAATCAAAAGAACAATATTGATAACATTATGAAAACCAATTAATCTCAATAATGTGCTTTTTCAAGTGAACTGTCAACATAACAGGCAATAACAAAACTCCCCGAATCTTTCATTGAATCCAACAGTTTGTCTTGTACAAAGGTGAGTTACTCTCTTTCTTCCTTAATCACCTTCATCTCCTCTGCTTCTTTTGATTTATGAATAGAGACTTTGACAGCTTCTTCAAACTTGATGTCTGTTGTCATCTATCCTTTTTCCTTTTGTTCTTTAGAAGATTCGAACACATCAATTATCCTAAATGAGCTACTATCCTTCTGTATCATCTCACTATCATATAGTATATACCCGAACATCCAGAGGATATTTAAGTGCATATCCTATGACAATGGTATGCTAGAACAAACATAATCTCTTAAATGGCATCATAAAGAATACATAATACTTGAAAACTACTCTTTATTTCAATCATTCACAAAAGTTTACATTGTAGACATTAAAACAAATATTTACATTACCAAACATGAGAAAGTTTATAATCCTTTGTAACAAAAGTTCTACATATCAAAGAAACTACATAATACAATGTACAAATCCTCTGATGTCAATTGACAGACCTTTGAGCCATATCTTAATAAAAAATGTTCTTCTAAAGAATCTCATAAATCTAGGTCTCCTATCTCATACCTAAAAAGCCACGATGCAATTTTGATGAGTTTTGCGAATTCAATAAGTGAACCATCATTGATGATCTCACTTAGTCAAATACACAAATATCACTCAACCAATAAATTTCACAACATTTTCCATCACAATAAGACATAATGAATGCCACACATTTCGCATATATTCTTTCAGAACATGTATAACCCATTCAACCACATTATCATGGCATATCACTTTTTCATCACAATTTCAAAAAAGGTTTCATAATCATATATTTCCTAATCATAAATATACAAATGTAGGTACATATGAGTCTCCAGATTCGTTATTATTTGTTAAGACTGAGTGTCTTTCAGATACAGATACAGATATTGGCCCATTGGGCTCAGTCAGATATAGAAATCACAAAGCAAAGCTCTACGTGCAGAATTCTAAGCTTACAGCTCTTTCAAACTGGATACTCTAAACAGAACACGTTTATTTGAACATGCATTTTATGAAATGCATCAAATAACAGAACATGCCATCAAAAACAAAAAAAACCATTTACTTACGATGCACAGAAAAATCTCAGATTCATCTAGCATACAGCTTTCATTGAGTATTAACTCAAATGCAAACAGAACACTTCCAATACATTCCGAAATATTAAACCACTCAAACTATTGGTGTCCAGAATCATCATAATCAAGTCATTATCAGTTCAATAAATGATAATTAAACAAAAATAAAATCAATCCTAGTGAAATCATCTAGGTTGACTCACAATACGCTCCAATTTAAGCTATTGCCTGGATGGTTCAGTAATGTCGGGATGATGGCATTCCATTTGAGCATCTATAAATAATACAATTCACACAAAATTCACATTACAAAGTTGATCAATCAAATACATATTCCATCATGCACATATGTATTTGTCATATGCAATGCATGCTCAATGACTTTCCCAGGCATGTAATCTTATTCAAATTTCTTAACTAATCAACATCATACTTTGTATGCTTATCTTTGAACATTTCCCAGATCCAAAAGTTTTTTATAATACATATACACAATTGGCACTTTAAAGCTGAAATTTTAGCAAGCTAAATCTATACTTTCACCAAAAGTTTTTTACGAACATTTACTTATACATTCACCCAATTCTCATTCATAAATACCCTATGTTCTTCAATACCCATTCATCTACACCTTATACACATTATTCATATCCTAAATATCATAATTTCGTTAAAAGACCTCATTTATTCCTTTAACAAATCAAATTTTCCATATTTGAACTCAACACATCAAAATAGCCCATTTTTTAGATTTTGACGTCAATTCACTACATATACTTGTCAAGATCTCTTCTGGCCAACTATTTCACAGAAGCATTAATAATACATCAATAATCATTTTTTATGTTTTATACTTTGACTAATTCGAGCTCTAATTTCCTCACAAATTAGTAAGTAATTAAGGTTCCTACATAGGGGTCTGTCATAGGTAGTATTAGGAAAGAGTACATAACTCAAGCTCTAGTCACTTTAATGCCTTGAGCTTCTTTAAATTCATGCCCTAAAGATATGTAAAATAGGTCGAAAGGGGAAGATGAAATTGAAACCAAAATTTTGACCTACAACTCAAGACAAATTTTCAGGTCAGTTTTGCATGGCCCTGTGACATAGAAAATGAATAAGGTACTTATGCAATAAATTCTTCTAAACAATGTTGCTAAATGTCTTAAGTTTCTAACGACATCATGTTCATGCAATTTAGTTCAGTATTCTGCGAGTTTTACCCAAAATAATATAGACTGTTCTCACATCGCAACAGCACCTAGTATTTAACTTCAAGCCAAATTGCTAAACACTTAGAATCAAAATTCAAATTCAATTCCTTCATAAAAATTTTACTTAAGCTAAATTAAAAAGCATCCCATTTGGATATTTATAGATCAAGATATGGCTAAATACAGATCTATGTTTGTGAAAACACTCCATCTAACATATTCTAGCACACATTTAACTCATCAATCTAACATCAACCATCATCATACATGTAACAAATCATGAAGAAGAATGCTTAATACTTACTTGTTTTACTCAAAGCTCTTCAAAATATCACTACTCTAGCTCCCAAGCATCATATGATCTTCATCATTAAATGAGGAATATTTATAACAAGATAATAAGGATCTTAAAGTGGTAGTGTAGGATTTTGACAAAATCAACGTGAAGGGGCTGGGTTATGATTTTCATAAGATGGAGAGATGATAATGAAGAGCGCATGTAACAGAAGAAGAAAATGAAGAAAGAAAGAAATGAAATAACGGTGAAAGATTGTCTTTCAATTAGGTAAGTACAATGAAAAGTAAGGTAACAATTGCTTGGTGAGTGTCATAACATGTGTCATGACACTTCCTACTTAAATAATCCATTTAATAAATCAATTTCTTAAGCTAACTAATGTCTCCCAATTTCTTATCCAATTTTCTCCCAATTTCCAATTATACTTCTCATTAAATTTTAATGTCATTTATCAAAAATATTTACTACTATTTGATATTTATTTCTACTGCCATTTATTAATGATCTTGTCACTTGGCATTTTTCTTAGTCAAAAATGCCCTTAATTTCAGAGGTTTCCCATATTTCACCAAAAATTCTAAACCACTAATTATACACACCATCTTAATTTTTAAAACATATTATCCACAATTCACTATATAATCACCTTTATGAATCAATTATATTCTGTAAATGTCAAATGAGTGTATGAATAATCATTGTAATGTGTGCAATTTTTAACAATCACATATGTGTATGCTAATATTATGCATGAACATAAAATGCATTTTCTGACTTCTTATTGCTATTTCTCATTTATAAAAACCTAGGTTTCTAACCATTAGTATGCAAACAGGATGTTACAATTCTCCCCCCTTAATCAATTTCTTCCTCAAAATTATTACCTGATTGGTCAAATAAGTAGGGGTATTGTCTCCTCATATTCTCTTCAGTTTCCCATAGAGCCTCTTATGTCGAATGATTCTTCCAAAGGACTTTCACCAATGGAATCACTCTATTTCTCAACTGTTTATTCTGATATCCAATTATGCTTACTGGTTCCTTAATATAACTCAAATTACTTGCAATTTCAACTTCCTAAGTCGGTAACACATGCGTCAGATCATATCGATATCTCTTGAGCATACTCATATGAAATATATTGTGTATTTAAGTCATTTTAGTAGGTAGTGCTAACTTATAGGCCAATGGTCTAACTCTCTCTATTATCTCATATAGACTAATGTACCTTGGGCTTAACTTACCCTTCTTACAGAACCTCAACACACCTCACCAAGGTGATACTATAACACCCCACTCCCGCTGGACCCGAACCCGATATCGACGGTGATATCCGAGTCCGTGCCCTGCGAGGGTGGTGTGCTACATTACTAAACA
>JANZXR010069715.1:0-11678 GCA_027575705.1 Erythroxylum echinodendron | reverse complement strand
CGACTCTCACCCATGACCAAAGAGGACATTACCTTGGTGTGATGGGCGGCAGGGGTCCAAGGCCCTGCACAGTAGAGCGCGAGGCCTGAGAGGCCGAGGCTCTACAGAGGAAGTCCTGAGCTTCCCTAAGGTCACCCGAGGTTTGGGAGTTACTGGTGACCAACAAGACACCGAACCTGTGGTCACCAAGGACATCATGGGCAACAGAACTACCGATGACCAAGCTTCTTCTCCCACGACGGTATAGACTTTGAATTACCAGCCACCTTATTCCTTTATGCTGGTACATCCTTACTGACTTGTCCAGGCTCTGGCCTCCATTAGTGCCACACTGGAAGAAGAGCTCTCTTGGGAGGACCCCTTGGCTACGATGGACTTAAGTGTCTTCGATCCTTCTTCTGCTGTTCCCATTGTGGTATCTCCAGAGGAAGCAACTGCGGCAAAGGAAAAGGTGAAGTCTTTCTTCTCCTCTGATTTTGACTCATTAGATGAAGCCACTGTACAGGAATCACTTCAAGCTATAGAGGTTTTGTTGTCCTCGGATCTCTTGGCCACCGAGAAGGTGGTGCTGAACTCTTTGAAAGGCAGAATTGGCAGTTTGAGGGCCCAATTTTCAGCTTGTTCCAACTAGAGGGAAGACGCGAATCGTCAAATGAGTCACTTTCAGGCTCTGAACACTTCCTACGGCCTTCAGAAGAAAGCAGTGGATACCCTTTCTGAAGACATCAAGCAATCTAAGCTAGCAACCAACAACCACATCGCTCAAATAAAAGCTTAGGAGGGGGAGATTGCAGAAATTCAAGGAAAGGTTGCTGCTGCTCAACAAGAAATATATGAGCATTGGGTCTCCTTAATGGGTAAGAAGGAAGCCTTAAGGGTGCAAAAGCAAGAAGCCACCGAAAGTGGTGAGGAGCTGAAAAAACTCTATCCTTCCATTGTAGCTTGTTCTTCTAATCTTAGGGGAGCTGAACGCACAATTCATGACTGCCTAGTTCAGTGGGATGAGATCTGCCATACCCAATATTCGTTTCTGTAAAACATTTTTAGATTGCTTGTGTAGCCTACTTTAGAAGAGGCTTATTTTTTTCTGAAGGACTTTTTACATTTGGTCTCGTACTGTTTGAAGTTGAATTTGCTATGAATGAATGATGAGCCAAACTTTTATTCCATTTATGTACTCTAACGCAATTACTTTTACACAAATTTGGGTAGCCTACTTCACAAAATTCTATTAGTGGCCACCCATCGATGCGAGTATTTAAATCCTACTCTTTTTGAATATTCTCCCACATAGTGGGATAATATCTCTTCAAGTATTTGCCATTGATGTACTTGCTGTGAGTTTCTCCGGATTGACTTAATAACCAGTAGGTGTTCTCAGGTAACAACTTGTGGATTTTGAATAGTCCTTCCCAGTTCGCTGACCATTTTCTGTACACCCGATTTTTACTCTCAATGGGTAGTACCAACTTCCAGACTAGATCGCCTTCATCAAAATTCTTTCTTCTTACTTTCTTATTGTAGGCTCTAGCCACCTTCTTCTTCTGTAGGATCATCTTATTAATGGCATCCATTCTCACGTGGTCCAATTCTTCTAGTTCCATCATCATGGCTTGTGAGTAATCCTTTGGCGTCAAGTTGTTCTGCCATGCAACTCTTAATGAGGGCACCACTAACTCCATAGGTAGTATAGCGTCATGTCCAAAGGTCAACAAAAATGGGTTCACCCCAGTCGCGCTTCGTTTCGATGTCCTATATGCCCACAGAGTCTCAGAGAGAAGGTTATGCCAGTCCCTAGGATTATCCTCCATCATCTTTTGTAGAATGTTGATTATAATTTTGTTCGAAGCCTCGGCTTATCCATTTTCCTGAGGATAATAAGGACTTGACCTTCGTAAGTTAATAACATAATCCGCCGCGAATTCTCTAATTAATTCTCCAGTGAACATTGTCCCTTGGTCAGTGGTAATTGACTCAGGAATCCCAAACCTATGGATCAAATTTTCTTTGATAAACTGAATGACTTCTTTCTCCTCGACCTTCTTCATTGGTTGAGCCTCTACCCACTTGGTAAAAAAATCGGTAGCCACTATGATAAAAGAATGACCATTAGATGACGTTGGGTAAATTTTTCCAATCAGGTCAATGGCCCACCCACGAAAAGGCCACGACTTGATTATACCTGTCAATTCTGTGGCTAGTAGTCTCTGGATTTTCCCATGTCTCCGACACTGCTTCTAGCCCTTAGCATACCTGAAATAGTCATCGAATATGCGAGGCCAGTAATAACCATGCTTACGAATCAACCAACGCATTTTCTCTCTGGATTAATGAGCGCCGCACAAACCTTTGTGCACTTGTTTCAAGACTTCCATTGACTCCACGGGGCCTAAACATATAAGGAGGAGGCCATCGGCACTTTTCCTGTATAGAGTTCCTTCCACTAGAAGATAATTCAGCACCTGCATATTGATTCTATAGGGTGTCCTTCCTTTTGGGTTTTCCAAGTATTCTCTGATAGAGCTTCTCCAGTCACCAGCACACTCTACACTAGTGTTAAACACATCCACTGGCATCCCTCAGCCTTCGATGGAAGGATGATTTTTCTTTTGGATAAGGACAAACTTATGAATCAGCTCATCGGACATTTTTCACTCCGGAGGCCACCCTATCCATTAAATCAGCCTCCCAATTATCTTCTCGCAGCATGTAGAATAACTCCACGCACTCAAAATTGTCTAACAACTGAACCGCAGCAGCAAAGTATGGTGCCGACGAGAAACTGCTACACTTATATTCACCGTTTAGTTGTCTGATTACCAGTTGTGAATCCCTATATATGGCTAAGTCTTTAGCACCGAATTCTTTGAGGATCTCCAACCCAATTATTAGGGCTTCATACTCAGTTTGATTGTTAGTGCATAGAAAGTTGAGATTGAAAGAGAGCGTAGTTTTGATACCTGTTGGGAATATGATAATAACTCCTACCTTAGCGACATCAGTCGTGTTGGATCTATTAAATTTTAAAATCCATAGGGCTCTTTCTAAATAGAACACGTTAAGGTCTGGTTCTTCGATGTCAGGGACTTCTACACTCGGATGGTCAACTAGAAAATTTGCGATGGCTTGCCCTTTCACAGACCTCTGAGGTAGGAACTAGAGAGAAAACTCAGCTAAAGCAATGGCCCATTTTCCTATTCTCCCAGTGATAATCGACCTTATCAACATGTACTTGTTCACGTCAGTGTTGGACACCACAAACACCAAATTTCCCATCATGTAATGCCTTAACTTCGTACACACAAAATATAAAGCTAGACATACTTTCTCAATCGGAGAGTATCTAACTTCAGCATCTTTGAGGGTCCTACTCAAATAATAAATAGCTTGCTCGTTACCTTTAGTGTTGTTCTGAGCTAAAACGCATCCAATTGAGGTTTCTGATGCTGCTAGGTATAAACGGAGGGGATGGTCTTTCCTTGGCGGCATGAGCACTAGTGGTGAAGATAAATATTCCTTTATCTTATCAAATGCTTACTGGTGTCTGTCCTCCCATAGAAATTCTTCTTCTTTCTTTAGTTTGAGCAGTTCCGAGAAGACCTTTGTCTTGCCTGCTAAGTTAGAAATAAACCTCCTTAGGTAATTAATCTGACCCATAAACCTTTGTATTTCTTTTTTGTTTTTAGGAGGCTCTGCTTGCGCAATCACTTTAGTCTTATTGTTATCGACCTGCACGCCCCTTTGATGGACTAGGAACCTAAGAAAGTTTCCAGCTCTGACTCCGAAGGCACAGTTTAGCATATTGAGCTTGAACTGATGTCTTCTTAGTCTCTCGAATCCCTGACTGAGATGCTCTACATGGTCACCTTATTTTTTGGACTTGATAACCACGTCATCTATGTAAACCTCGACAATATTTCCGATAATATTACGGAAGATGAGGTTCATGGCTCTTTGATAAGTCGCTCCTGCGTTCTTTAACCCAAAAGGCATCAAAACCCATTCGAATGTACTAATTGCCCCTGGACACCGGAATGCTGTCTTGTGAATATCATCCTCGGCAATTTTGATCTAATTGTAACTAGCAAAGCAATCCTAGAATGTTAATATTTTATGGTTGGTTGTGGCATCAATAAGCATGTCACTGACTGGCATTACATATACATCCCTAAGTATACTTAGCTGGTCTAATAAAGCCTACTTTGAGAAGTCTTTCTATTTCTTCTTTCACCTTCATCTCGACTTCCTTGGACATCCTCCTGAGTGGTTACTGAAAGGGACAAAATTCAGGCTTGATGGGCAACTGGTGTTCCACCAAACTCTGACTTAACCCTGGCATATCCTTGTAATCCAATGCAAAACAATCTTTGTACTCGTGAAGCAGTTTTGTTATCTCCTCGCGTAATTCTTTACTAACAAGGCCACTGATATATGTCACTTTAGGATCCTCGGCAGAATTCAAGTTGATTTCTTCCAGAGGGTCTTTCACTTGGAGTCTCTCATCTTCCATTTTGGGTGGCACGACTTGTAGTTCCTCTAGATTTATTTCATCTCTTACAATTTCTGGGATTTCTCCTTCATAAACTAACTCGGTCCTGAACATCTCGATTTCATAGTTGACCACTAGTTGTTTCTTGGTCTGCTGCAAAATTGCTTACTGGGTGACCCTTGCAGCCACTGGCCACCCTTCTTTACTTCCTCGAGCAGTAATTGGCCTGGCTGGCTTCTTCCATCGGCCTCGGTGGCCTGATGCTTCTGTCCTTCTCACTGGCGCCACGTGCTTGGAGTAGCAGCTGCTTGTCTTTAGCGAACTTCATCAACATGGGCCTGCCTTCTTTATCTGATCCCTCAAAGGTAATTGGTGTGATATCTCCATGGTCATAGCAGGCATCCATCAGATTGACTTCAGCACTAAAAGGATTATTGTCTGTCTTAACCATTTCCACGATGTCGCCATGCCAAAACAATAAGAACTGGTGAAGAGAAGACGGTACACACATATTTGAGTAAATCCAGTCCCTGCTCAGCAGCAACTTATAACTTACGTTAGTGTTGATTACGAAGAAAGCAAACACACACGTCTTACTCCCCGCTGTTATTTGTAGTGGAATGACTCCTAAAGTCCTTACTACGTTTCTGGTTACCGCAGTCACCACTATGTCTATAGCAATGATGTCCTCTTCTCTTTTCCCAAGTCCTAATAGCACTTTCAAGGAAATCATATTTACAGTTGCTCCATTGTCCACCAAAACTCCGTTTAGTGGCTTTTCCTTGATGTAAGCCCGTATATACAGTGGCTTAGTATGATTCACTGTCAATGGCTTGTCAAACATCAGGGCTTTGCTCTCCTCGATGTCCTGCGTTTTCTCTGAAAATTTCTCCACTGGACTTTGTTCTTCTTCTACAACCGCAACTTTTCCTACATCTCTCAGCCTATCTTTTGCCCCGTCATCAGGATCAACATGGTGAAAATAGCTGGTAATAACATTGAAGCGTCTCCCAGGTAATAAACAGGGACATCACTGACATTGAAATAACTTTCTTCTTAGTCCTCGATACCACCATCCTCTGTGGCCTTTCTTCGGAACTTGTTCCTCCGAATTCCTCCTTCACAGTGCTCCACCATCTGCTTGGTCATGTTGACTAACTTCTTCTCCCTATCAAGCATCTGTTGTTTTTCCATCAAGTGAGCCATGGTCTGAACTTGAAGTTTTGTTTCCAGTTCTTCTTTTTCCCGGAATAGTCTCTCAGCCAACTTCTTGTGTTGCCACCTTCTTTTTCTCATTTTAGTGTTTTTCTGAGCAGCGGCAAGTATTTCCTTTTTATCCTTCCTCCTGCTTTCCACCCGAACCCACTCTCCAGTTTTCTTGGGCATCGGTGTCTTGAGAAATTTCAGGTGACCGTCAGTGTTGATGGCTACCTGGTCACCGGCTTCCCTGTTATTCCTGGTGACCCGGCTACCGATCCTTTTCAGTGCACTAATTCTCCCTTGCCTTTCAGAAGCAATGGTGAGGTCGTTAATCCTTTTCCACACGTTCTACCTTTTCGGCCTCCACACTTGATTCGTATGCTCCTGCCTCCTCTTTTGGTTGAGCCAATCTCTCATATCAACACTTGCTACGTTCACTGACCCCACTAGGAATGGATTCTTGTCAATGAGCATGGCTTCTTCTGGGAACTTGAGAAATTTTCCGTTGATGCGATCCTGAATCATATTTTTGAAGGCCCAGCACATGTTGGTAGAATGAGTCCATGCATTATGGTATTTGCAATAGTCTTTAGCCTTCATCTCCTCCTTGGTAGGCAAAACGTGATCTTCCAGCAAAGAGATAAAATCAATTCTTATGAGATAATCGAAAATTTTCGATGTCTTACTTACATCGAAAGTGCACCTATTTTCCTTTTTGTCACTACTTTATTGCGCTCCAGAAGGCATCTTTGCCAGGTGTGAGCATATTATGCTTCCAGTATCGGATATGGCAGCTATAGCAACTTCCACTTCAATGTTATGGACTTCCTTGAAGTAAGTCCCCATAGCCTGTTTTTTCAGCTTACTGTCTTCTTTGAGCAGCTCTTCGTATTCTGTCACCTTCATAGCCAACTCAAAAAAATCTCTAAAATCTATGCCTTGAAACTTTTTCCTTAGCTCCAGGTCCAAACCCTTTTGTGCTATCTTCACAAACTCGGTCTCTGGAATATTGATCCTGCATTTGTTTCTCATCCTTTTGAACCTGGCAATGAAGTCATTTGCCCTCTCTCCGGTGCGCTGAGTGAGTCTGGACAAATCCGCGATACTGACTTCGGGCTCACTCCTGTAAAACTGAGCATGGAAGGATCTCGTCATATCTGCCCAACCAAACACGGAGTCTCTTGGCAGTGACACGTACCAAGAGAAAGCAACTCCAGTTAACGAATTTGGGAACAATTTCAACAGCAGGTATTGGTAGTTGTCATAGCTAGAAAATTCCGAGCATTGAGTGGTGAACCTCGCTATGTGTTCAATGGAAGACTTCCCATCTTCTCTAGAAAACAACGTGAAATTTGAGATTTTTACACATCTGGGAAAGTCTGCTCTGTCTATAAATTCAAGATAAGGTTTTCTAAATTCAGGTCGGACAATCTGATTGAAACCGGGGCTGTACAATTCTTGGGAGATCTCACGAAGTGCATCCTTGGTAGCATGGTCTATCGCTTGAGTGTTCTGTCCGTGCATTGCTTGGCCCATGGTCACCGGCTACTGAACAACTTGGTGACTGGTATTCCTTGGAAGTGCCTGCATCTGGTTAGTCAACGGACTCCCATTACCCCTTGAGCTCATTCCCTCTTCCTAGAGGTGAGGTTGAGTCGCTGGTCCAGTGTGGCTATGAAACTGAACAGGGGTCTTGTAGTTGATAGACACCGGAGGCATGGCAGCACTCGGTGTCTCATCCCTTCTGTGCAGTGGTTGATAAGTGGTCACCAGCTGTTTTTCCTTGTTGGGGATGTCAATCCTAGTGGACTGCCCCCTGAGTACCTTCACGGGAGAGGTTTCTCCCAACTTGGCCGCCTTGGCTGACGACCCTTTACCTCTAGTTGGAGTGACCGTGAGTGCCACTAGTTGATTTTCAGCAGCCATTGGTAGCTTGCTGGCCTGCAACTCAGCCTGGTGCAACGCCTTGCTTCACTCTCCTCCACCTATGCCTTTGTCTTTCTCTAACATGGCAGATCCAGTGACCGTAGCTAAAATCTCCTTTTGATTACTCCCTATGGTGTTCAAGAGAGTGTGCATTTTAGCTGTTGATTTCTTTATGGCCTCCAGAACTTTTGTTAAAAGGATCTCAATGTTGCTAGCTTGACTTAACTCAACGGGTTGAGATTGGTCTTCTTGCGTTACTGTTGAACATTTTCCATATCATCATTTCCACCGAGGGAAACATCAGTTCTCTTACTAGATCCTGTTCTCGTCATTGCGTAGGTCCCACCAAGCTTGCCAAAAATATGTTTGGCCTTTATTTTGACTAAAGGACAACATGTAGCCTTTTGTTGTAGTGTGAATGTGTTTGCGAGCGTGCCAGGAATTTAAAGTGATCCCAAACTAAAGAAATAAGGAAAAAAAGATTGCGCCTCGTAATCTGATTGAAATCAAAATGACTGTGTATTGCTAAAAAAGGGAAAAAATCTAACAAAAAGAACTTTGCTTTATTGGTAAACAAATCGACAAAACGCAATGACTAAGAAATCAAAAATTTGCTAAAAACAATTGAAAAGGAAAGGACTAGGCTAGGAAAAATAAAAGATTGCCAAAAATAATAAGCTAAAGAATTCAAAGATTTGCTGGGATGCTAGGTTTTTGATATGTGAGATGTTAGAGAGGCTTCTTTCTGCTTCGAAACTTCTATTTATAGCGAAAGATGATGAGTGTCCTACTGCAATTCAACTTGTAATCTTGATAAAATTTTATCTTTCTAGATAAAGATAAAGATTTGGATAAAACCCTATCTTATCCAATCGAGATAGAGTTTGGGGTGGTGTCTATCATCTTATCCTTTTATCTCCTCTTTAAACTTGGACTCCTAGACTCCAAATTCAACTCCAACTCTAATACGTTCTTCTCTGCTGGACACTGAAATCTAATGGGCTAAGGCCAGTGTCTGGACTTCGAACCACGGGCTTTTCTTTGGGCTTCAGGTTTTCGACCGAAAACAGTAAAAATAGGCCGAACCCATTTTTTGGTGTAAACAATTTCCCTTGCACCATTAGACTTATGAATATAAGCCTTATGGTGGTCTTTGAATATCTGGTTAGATCCTTTGGATACTTTGTCTCTCAAGGTTATACCCAAAAGTCCTCAACCTATGCTTGGTAATAACTTAAGTAACTCCCTGTGCTGGCCATCCGGATGAAAGCCATTGAATGGACATGGACATCGAAATTTCAAAAAGTTCTCTGACAAATACTGCACCAAATAGCAACCCCGAGGTAGACCCATTCGATGCTTCCTTTTAAAATATAACCTCCTCAGCTCTCAAAAGACTCTATATATAAGGGCTACTCCTTGTTCTCTATTAACCACCTGAAAAGACGGTTTTTCGAAAACTTCCCCAAAGCTTCTTCTCTTTTTCTCCTCGCACTCCCACCATTTTGCCGTCGTCAACATCGTCGCACAATCTCTCAGTGTTCTGCTTTCTAACATCGTTGAAGTCCAGTCGTTTGAAAGAGTTCTGTCTCCGTTGACACCCATCAGTAAGCTTGTGCTTCCCTCTCCTCTTTTCATTTCTATGACTTTTGTTAACTCTAACAAACCACATTCTTCTCCAGAAACACTTCTTTCTTTCAACCATCACAAGCTCTGCAAATCACTCAACAGGATGTCAAGTATGAGTCTTCTCGAACTCCATCATTTTGATTTTGGGTGACTATTGTACTTTCTGGTGACTACTGCGGTTTCTGGTGACCTTTAGAGTTCCCAGTGACCTCCAAGGTTTCGGGTGTCTTTGAAATTTGAAGTTTGGGAATTGTTACTTGGTTAATGTAGTGAGTACTGGGGTGTGTTTTAGGAGTGTGCTTGCTTGCAGGTAATTTTGGGAACTCCCAATTACAGGGGAAACTCTGCCAAAGTTTCTTCAGGAATTGACCTCCTATTTTTGTATTGCAGACTCGAAAATCTCTCTAGCTCTTCCTGCATCTACGGACTTGGTCACCAAACGGGTATAGACCTCTCTTTTGTGTTTCTTCACCCTTCAAAATTTTCTTCGGTCTTAACGTCTTTTATTATTAATAGTCGCTTTCGATAGTGCCTGACTGTTTCTCTGTCCTCCCTAACTCCTTCGGGCATGCCTTTTCCGCTACTTAAGGGAGAAACTCTTCTTCTCCATCAGGATTCCTTCAACATACTTGGTAAACAAAGGACGTGGATTCCCAATGCATCAGAGTATGGAGTTTGGGTGGCCACCTTACGGCCACATTTCGAGAGTCGCTGGAAACAGGCTGGTGTTGCTGATCTCATTGAGTTGTCCCTACACCAACAGTATTTTAACAGGGACCTAATCATGGGGGCCTTACACTTTTGGAGTCATGGCTGCAATTCTTTCCTCTTTCCCTATGGTCCGATGTCGTTGACTTTGTGGGATGTGGTGGCGATTACTGGCCTCCCATTGCGGGGAGAGGAGGCAGCTTCTATTATTTTCTCAGAGGAAGACAGCTCTTTGGAGGATGCATTAGTTTCTCTGCCCGCTGCTTCTTCCTTTAGTGGGGTGAATGTCTCTTAACTTGACTACCGCCTGCTTCCCCTCTGCTTTTCAGCATTTCTGACTACTCGTTTCCCTCTCTTGTAGATGGTGAGGCAAGCCAAAGACTTGGACCTGCTGAGTCAAAACTTGGCTCTGATGTGTTATTTGTTCGCCAAGTACATTACTTGTTCCCCAGCTGGAAGACCTACAAAGGAGACCAAGAACTTGGTCCTCGTGCTCCACCAGGGTCAACAGGTCTCTCTAGCCAACATTTTCCTTGGCCACTGTTATCGAGGACTATATGTGGCTGTTACCTCGGAGCGATTCAAGGAGCTACCTCCATCTGCTTGGCTTCTCCAACTGTGGCTCCTTCTGTACTTCCCAGTTCTGCGCTCTTTGGCTGCTATTTAGAGGAACGAAGTTGCCCCTGGGATTGCAGCTTTTTGCTGCCCCTGCTTCTTACCTTAGGAAGATGTGGTGAGGTATTTTCTGAACTTGAGGGGGCAAGGTGCTCCTCCTTTGTTTCTTTTTGACTGCGGTGAGGAATGGGACGTCCTCCTTGTGCATTTACAGCGGTATGTGTCTGGCCTACCCGAGGAGCATGAAAAAGATTGGCATCTGGTTTGTGAGGCTCGGCATCTTTTGAGTAGGACCTCTGTTATGCTGAAAGGAGGTGGTAAGAAACTGGGAGTCTGCTGTGAAATTTATATGCCACAACTATGGTGCCGTCAGTTTGGTTTGATGCATGGTTGTCCGGACGCTATCCATCATCTCTCTAAGCTGGATGGTAGTAGGGTCTCTCTATTAGAGGTCCAAATTAAAGAATTCATCAAGAGGTGACAAGAGAAGTTTTCGGACACTAGAATCAAGCCAATCATCTATGTTAAAAGGGATCTAGTCTCGATGACTAATTCCTTCGACTCTTGGTGGCGGCATGTTTCTCAGACCTTCATTCTTTCCCCGCTTGCCCAAGGTATGTCTGGTAACTTCTGACCTTCCTTATTACTGAGAACTTTATGCCGATATTTAACTTTCTTCTTTCCTTTCATGTGTTCTCTCTCCCTCAGCTTCCATAGGAAAATTGTCTGCTGCCTCCGCCAAAAGCAAAGTTCGCAAGGCTGATCAAGGTAATCACCATTTCTCTCTATCTCTTTCTTCCTCTATTCCCTTCTAATTTCAACTTTGGTTTGTAGCTCTCTCAGGTGAGAAAACACCTAAACAACCCAAAGTCTCCTCCAGTGTCAAAGTTAAAAAGACACTAGATAAGAAGAAAACTTCTTCTACTGGTTCCCGCAGATCTGGAAGGTTGGCTAGTCAGCCAACATTTAGGGCGGTCACTGGTACCCTAGAGGTCATCAGTGATGAAGATTCAGAAGGGGAAAGTGAGGAGGAGGATGTAACAGCCCAGACCACCCGCTTGCAGATATTGTCCGCTTTGAGCCTCGGCCTCTCGGGCCTCGCGCTCTCACG
>JANZXR010069665.1:0-38962 GCA_027575705.1 Erythroxylum echinodendron | reverse complement strand
TTCACTTGCTTGAATTTCCAAGAGTCAAGCTTGCTCTTGACGTTGATATTCTTGATCCCCTACAAAGTTTCAGCTGAGCACTCTTCTCTCTTCTTCTTTCTCATTGTTTCGGTGTCTCCTTCTATTCTTCTAGGCTCTTCTACGATTTTCTCCTTCTTTTCTTCCTTAAGACTCACGACTCCTCTCTTCTTGGTCTTATTAGCTTAAGACTAAATTTTTGATTTTCAAATTTTGCCCTTAATGATTGAGAATTGTCCTATTTGCCCTTCCATTTATGCCTTATGTCTTTTATACTTAAGTGTCTTGCCCAAATCACCCTTGAACATTCTAATATAACACTTTATTCTAGAAAAATCTTCTCTATTGTCTCAAGTTTCTAATGACACCACAATCATTCAATTCAATTCAGTGATGCTAAGATATACTTCAAACATTTTTGGACTGCTCTTGTCCATAACAATATACTATGTACAATTTCTCTCTAAAATTTGGACATCTTAGATACTGAATTAGATTCCAATTTCTGCATACCATTTGTATCTCCATGTCTCTAGTTTACCACAAATCAGAAATCATCTCATTTGGATCTGTAGAGCTCCAGAAATTATAAAAATACTGAAATATGTTCAGTGGAATAACATCAATTCATATTATTGAAAAACAAACTCATTGTACCCATCCCACTCTTTTCACTAAATCTTTCTCGCTTCATTTCAGATGACTATGATTTTTGGTGGAGATGTAGAGAAATGTCTTATGAGTCCACTGGTTCAAGAATCAAGTCATTTGGGTGTCTGCAGATAGAATGGAATTTCGATATTTTCATACTAAATGTAGCCATATATCTCTAGGTTAATCCAAATCAAGAATCATCTCGTTTGGAAAACTACAGAAAACATTGTAGCTAAAAGACTGAAGCATATTCAGGGAACATTTTCCAGATCACTACCAATTTTATTTCCACGTCTTTCCTTATCTCAACTCATACCAAGATCATCTTCTCTACTTCATTTTCAACTTCATATCAACTATAAAGATATTAGAGTCCATGATTAATCATGAACACTAATAACAAAACATACATACATACATACATATATATATATACGTGTTCTTCATCACTTTCATCCTAATTCTGCCCATTTTATAGTCTCTCACTACCAAAATCACCAAATCACAAATATGAACTTCTCCACATTTCTCATTTATTAGTTATAGTCTTTTAAGAAAAGTTCGAGGTCTAACAGACAGAACCAGTGAGATGGGCTAAAGCAGTTGGAGCAAGAGTGGCTGATGGGCCTGCTAGATCTGCTGGGGTAGTAGGAGTTGCTGGAGCAGCTGGTGCATCACCTTCAATTTCATTAGTTTCAAGCTGAGCAATAGCATCTACAACATCTTGAGCTCCTACACCGGTGGCTTTGTCTTTACCATAGACAAACTCAAGTCTAGAGTAAAGCAGGAAAGGCTTTCTAGGAGTGTAGTACTTGTTGGAGTGTCTCTGCAAAAAAAATCAGAAAACTTCAGTATAACAAACATATTATTATTATGATGCTTCTATAAACAACCAACAAATTAAAATAAAAATAATAACCTTACCTATTCTTCCAGCACTTGCTTGCTGTCAACCTCAACACGTTGCTTGCTTTTATTCCAACCAAACCCACTGCAGTTCAACATGTCAAAGGCTGTCTGATATTTGTTCTTCAACCTTTTGTGCTTATTTTTGGTATGCCTCTTGTCAATGTCACAATCAGGAAACTTTTCAACCATCATTCTAGCAAGAAGTTGGAAAATACTAGGCTTAAATTGCCCATTATCAGCTCTGTGACCAGCAATAACTGCCTCCTCCATCAAGGTCACAAATGCTTCTGTTCCATCTGAAGTCCAAACTCTTGACGTTGCACCTAAACCATGCAATGCCATACCCCAAACCATTTCCATAACTGATTAACCAGCATACATTCAAACTTATTTTGAAATTAAGAAGACAATATTGAATTAAAAGAAACATTTTATAAGTACAAATAAAACAAATAAACAGAAATTTAATTGTTTCTTCTCAAATTCAGTTACAATGAAAGTCAACAATATAAAGAGAAATTAAAAAAAACCCTCAATTCAATAAAAAAACATTAACTAAATGAAAGTTCACAATTTAATGGTTTCTTCTCCAATCATCAAACATGTTCTTAGCTAAATCCTCTCTCCATTGACTCCATTCATTACTTGTCTCAACACGATCAACAAATTCATAGAAAAGTGCATCTTCTCCAATTGGCATACCCTCAGCTTCAAAAGGAGTAAGCTCTGCTGGATCATAAGTCATATGCAACCTAATAAAGTTGTGCAGAAGGCAGCATGCAAGAATTATGTGCATTTAAGTGGATGCTAGATAAAAAGATGGATTTCTTAGGATTTTCCATCTTTTTTTCAGTAAACCAAATGCACGTTCAATCACATTTCTAGCAGATGAGTGTCTTTTTATTATAGAGCTCTTCTGGGTTCCTAGGTGCCCTTCTATCTCTTGCTCACTCTTGAATATGGTATCTTGTGCCTCTAAAAGGTGCAAGAAAGCCAAGACCATTGGTATAGCCTGCATCTACTAAGTAGTAATTTCATATAAACAAATGACACTATTACTATTGTTGTTTTAATCAAACCTTTAAAAAATTAACAAAATTCTGAAAATTCTTATCTTACATGCCCCTTAGTACTTGAAGTCTATTAGGCCTAGTAACAACATCACTCAGAACCCTTGAATCAGATGCTGAACCCTCTCATCCAGCAAGGACAAAAACAAAGTTTAAGTTCTTATCATACACTCCTAACACATTAGTGCATATTTTCCCTCTCCTACCTCTGTATCTGGGTTTGTCTGCATGAGGAACTATTATTTTTAAATAGGTGCCATCTAGAGCACCAAGGCAACCCTTTTAACAAAATTCCAACAACAAAAAGTTCTAGTTTAGTATTTAAAAAAAGTGAAATTAGACAATTTATTGTAGCTAATTAAATTTACTAACCTTAAATCATTTCCATCTATTGTCTATACAATCCTCAGGAATGGTATGAGCTTGACTTACAACAAATGTTGAAGCTTTAGTACAGCCTTTAACACATTATGGAAGACCCTACTTGTTGTTTCTTCTGACCTTATAAACCTAACTTGTACTACTTTATTAGATTCAGTTTGTGTTAATATTCTTAGGAAGATTAAAACTTTTTCTTTAATAGGCATATGGCCATTATTCCTCAACCCACCATGGACTTGAAGCATTTTACATAGCAATGTAAATGCATTTAAGTCCATCCTTAAATCCCACTGGCTATTCCTATCACCCTCATTCAAAATCCTATCTATATTAGGTTGCCTAGTTGGTACTGTCAATGCCCTACTACCTATAGCATTTTCACTCCTACTCAGTTTTTTTGTGTATACATATAAGCAAAACAATATGACCATTCTCATAAAATCCAATTCCCAATTCCAAAGCTCAAACAAAGTCAGACACTTAAACATAGCATCACGATCCTTGTTATCCATTTTTGTAAATAAAAACTGTCTGTAAAGATTAAAAAAATATAATGATCATAAACAAGCCACAACCAACAATACAGGAATAAACAGCAACTAAAAATTTCATTAAAAAAACCAAGAAAAAAACCAACAAACAAAACAACTGATTATTGTTATTGTTTCCAAGGAACAACAAGTAAATGATATAACAACAACAAAAGCATAAAAAACAACAGGTCTGCACCAACATACTCACTAAAGCAGGCATCCAATTACATGTTAGAGTAAAAAATAGTACTTTTAATAATTTTAACCCATTAAGCATGTAACATTATTAATTTACAAAACAAAAGAGGGATTAATTGAAGTACCTCAACTTTAATGACAGCAAATGCCCAAACCGAGTAATGTCACCTTCAACCTGAAAAAATGAATCAAAATTAATAAAAGAAGAAATATTCCAAAATAAAAATCAGACAAAACAAAAACACAATTACAAAAATAATCAAAAAATCAAACTACAAAATACCAAAAAACAGAGCATATAAAAATTCGAAACACAAATAAAGAAAGAAACTCAAAGCATCAACTAATGCGCTATGTACTTCTAAAAACCTGCTTAAGTGAAGGAAAAGAGTGGAGAAAAATGTTGAATAAGAAATGGAAACTTATCTCTAAACTAGCTACAGTCAAATCTCAGTTCTTGAGACAATTTAAGGTTTTTTCTAATCAAGGTTATCTAACAACAAAATGGCATTTCCTAGCATCAGATTTAAGTTTTGACAAATCCTTTTGATAAATCCTTATGGTGCAAACTGGCACTCATTAAATAAGTGTTTCAATTTTATACACTTGTTGTCTCCTATTGTCCTTTCCTCATTCCATCTTATCCTTCTCTACCTGCTCGCTTATGTTGGTCATATGCCCTTGAAATAGTTCTGGAAGATAGAGAGACTAATGTTCAGTGGCAGACACTGCACTCAATCATGCCCTTTTTCATTGGTTTAACCTCGAAACTATTCATCTTTCCAAAACTGAACCTCAAAGTAAAAATAAAAAATAGAAAGGGACAAGAAGTACTTCAGTGCATGGCCTTGCCATCATATAAAAAATCCATCTTCCAAATATAACTGGAAAATAATTCCAAAGCTAAACATCCAATCAAAGCATAACAAATTAACTGCGTATGAGCATTTATTTTTTTCCAATTTTCATCGAAGTTCAACATCTCATTACCTATATTTCCATTTCCAAGACACGGAGTAATTAAACAAATTCAAATCAGATCTCCAAAACTAAATCGACAAACAAGGATATGAAAACCTAACAACATAATAGCAGGATCAGATCTTGCACTTCTAAGTCCGGACCACTCTCTTTACGAACACAAAACAAAAATTAAAAGTAAACTGAATCTTCCTTCTTATGTAATCAATTTACTGCATTCCTAATTCTGATAAACTAAACTGAATCTTCAATTGTTAAAATTAGGGTTTATTGTGAAACCCCCCAAATCTAACATATTATCGAATGTCTCACCAGAATGGTTACATATATAAAATAAACTTTACTCATCACTGTAATGAGGGTTTTGGTTTGAAATTCTCATATAGAAGGAAAGGGATCGGAGATGGAGAGTATCACCTTTAAAGATTGGAATTTTAAGCTGGAATAGACGCTATGCATATCAGTGCACAAAGTAGAGGAGACGGTTTTGAAAGAAAGGTTTTACATGAGTTTTGACTGAAAGCGACAAATGTCAGAGAAAAAACAAAAGTTAAAATCTATGTCATGGAAAAACTGAAAGACAAGAAAGTTGAAAACCTATTTTAGGCCCAAATCTTCCAAATGCACAAGCAATTTTAAAGAGAAAGGTTTTAGAGAGATTTTTGCTTCAGTGTAAGAACATATACAAGAAGAATCAAGAAATTCAACTTGATTTATTTAAATAAAATTTGTGTTTTAGTGATCTAGAGTCAGAACAAAAATGGGCAGTGTCAACAACCAAACATTGTTGGGCACAGAATTTTTGTATTTTGTTATCTGTCTCTACCAATAGAGACATCAACCAAACCCAACGTAAGTAGACATAATTTACTAGATTACTGATTAGTAGGACAAAAAGTTCTCTCTCAGTATTTTTGAAAACTAAAATTGGCTAGTCAACCTAAACCCTTAGGCTAACTAAATAAAAAGTGCACTTGGTTAATGAAAAGTGCAACCAATGTATAATTATACGTAGGCTAACTAACCCATTTATAATTAAAAACTCTTTTATTTAGCAAAAATTTTGATTCAAAACTCTTTAAAAAGGTTCCAAAAGTTTGTTTAAAAATTAGGTGTTTTTTTATTCTAAACAAAATTATCTTTTTTTAAGCCTTCTATTAAACTTAATTTTTGACTTTTTATTTAAAATTTTAACAAAGTAATTTAGTAATATAAAAATAAAAGGTTAATATTTGTAAATACCCACAAACTTAATATTTATAGAAAGCAAATTAAGACTATATTTGATATGAAATTAAACATTTGCTCGTCTTTTTATTTTAAACAGAGTTCTACTATACGTAAGAGGGAACTATACCTTAAAACTTTAAAACATCAAATTATAAATCTATTTTGTTGTATAAACTCTCCCTAATTCTTATTGTATAAACTCTCCCTAATTCTTACTTCTTGTGGATTTAAAAATTTTATATACGTTAAACCGTAGCAGCATATGAGAAACATGTTATCTCTTTCTTGATAGTATGTCGCTTTTCTATGGTTTGATTTTTGCTTCAGAGGGAAAAATCTCCGATGCATTCCCAGCGAAGCGTAACACCATTTGCTAAGGTCCCATATGATTTGATGGGCAGGGCTAAGATTTTCAACTGGGTTGTACGCGTGTAGTAGCTTTCGGTATTAACTAGGAATGCGGCATCACAAAAAATCCACAGAGTGCCTTTATCAGACGATGCGCACCCACGTGTGGCCCATTATCTTTAGGCTAAGTTGGAGTAAAGATTGTCTGCATCTTTCTTTAGATTGTCTGCATCTTTCTTTCTTCCTTATTTTATGTTTTTTTTTCTAATAAAGATTCAAACAAGTTATTAACACTTTAATATTTATAAGTTAACCTTTAATATTAGTATTTCCTGATTAAAAATTTTTAAGATTCATAATTTTACATAAGAATTTATGTACTTTTTTTTTTAATCAAGGGGAACAAACGACAAAAATTACAAGCATAAGCGTGGTAGAGCAACACCCGCTATATCATGAAGAAGAACGCTTAACATCCTGAGGGGGGGAGAAAAAAAAGTGTAAAGTGTACTGCCGTTATCTAAAGTCTTTGTTTCTTTTGCTATTGGAGAATAATGCACCCATATCAATGACATAAAGTCCTAATTTTAAAATTTTCTATTATTTCTATTTTTATTTTTATTTTCTATTTTTGTTTTTAAATTTAGTAAAAAAAAATATGTTTGTTTAAATTTTTTGTTTTTGTTTTATGATTTTGATTTCTTCCAATTTTCAAAAATTATGAAAACTATAAAAGGTAATTTTGTTTTTTTTCTATTTTCATAATCTGATTCATTATAAAATAAATCCATTTTATTTAATTATTTAATAGATTAAATTTTAATAAGAATTATGAGTAATTTAATTTTAACTTAATTATTTTATTAAATGTCTGTGATTAAATTATAAATTTCAAATAAAATTTCATTTAATAATTAAAATATATTTAAATTAATTATTAATTTTAAATAATTAATTAAAATATTTATTTAAACAAAATAAATATTTTTATTAATATTTTTAAAAAAGTAAAATGGGATTAAAAGATAAATACTCGAAAGAATTACAAGAAGTTTTATTAATAATTTGTTAACAAACATTATATAAGAGATTAAAATAAATTTATTTAATTAAAATAATTTAACTTTAAACTTTATCTAATATGTAATTATTACCGATGATAAAAATATAATTGCATTGACATTAATAACATAAAAATTGCTTTTATTTGAAAAAACTAGAAAATAAAAACTAACAATAATAACAGAAGGATAGAAATAAAAAAAATAAACAGTACCTAATAATAATTGCAAGAGTTAATAACTTTTAGTACAGACTTATTTATACCAATATGAATTATAATTTATCGTTATAATGTTAAAGGTTTATTCATTAAAGATTTAAAATATACTTTTAATCACAAATTCCTTTTAACACATCGACGTTGAAATAGTTGCTATTTATTCCGGTGTATGCATTAAGAGCTAAGACCCAGTGTTAGCACTAAGCACATGAAATCACGTGTTCCGGAAGGATCTGTTCCCCAGTGTAAGCGGCACTTAAACCCTGAAAGACAATGATTTTTAACTGGATGCTGGGGCACAATCATCATTCGTATTAGGTTCCCAATTAGCTGCTCTGACTTTAACATTATTTTATGCCCACACTTGAGTCCCAGTGAAATCCGTCAAAGGGGGTGGGGGCCGGTTGCAGGTCTCCTAAGTCTCGAGTTCGGTGATGGCTATTAAATTTATTTCAGTTCTTACCCTAAAAAAAAATAAATACTAATTAACAATATATTTGTACTCATTTCTTTTTTCAGAAACAGAATAAAAAATTGAAACCCTACAGCAAACTGTAACTCAATTCTGAATCCTCACAACAAAAGAACCTCTCTTTCCTTTTTCTTTGCACCTCTAATATTTGTAGCTGTTAAGAAGTCTAATATTTAACAGCTGTGTGCCCTGCCACGCCTTTCATGTTTCATGCCCTATGTATGAAACACAATTGAATCCATTTGTTTCCATCCTCCAGCCATGACCCAACTTATTAGGACTCTTTTTCCAAATTTCCAAATTTTGGCCTCTTTGTTTCCCTTTCCAACCCTCATGGTATTTCTTTTGTTGGTCTTTTGGGGCATTTCACTCAGCTACCATACAACTTAAAGCACACCGAAGCTCCTATTTAACAAAACCAAACAGTTTGTTGTGTGTGAAAAAAAAAAAAGGAAAAAAAAATGCCAACCGGGGATTGCTTTTATAGCTACGTTTCGCATGGTCTGTTCAGCTTCCTCCTTTTGGTATGAGGGGTGTTTTGTGAGGAATTTACACATGACCCTACAGTTGTGTCATCACTTCTATAGCTCAAGCATGCAGCAGCATCCAACACTCCTATTGGACTTTGGGGCACTGATGAGAGTGAAGCACTTGTACTCTTTGCATTCCCATTAATCAATGACAAATCACCAATCAATTTAATACACTTCACTCTCTCCTGCAAATAACATGTTTCATGTCTTAATTACCTGAAATTGGGGTAAATAAGAATTTCCCTTTATTTATTTATTTATTTCCTCTAGTTTCGGACCACAAAGGCATCAACTCTACCTTTTCTACTTCTCCGGGAAGACGAGATAGTGCTTGCTCAACGTCCACTGTTCTGTTTCCCATCACAACAGCAATGGCTACTGCTGCTGCAATTTCAGATGGTCTAAATTCCAAGAAGTCAATCCCTGCATTCAATTCCCACCAACCAAAACCTCAAACACCAACCAGAGGAAATTATTGTAGATATTACATTGCCAAATTGCCAATCGTGTGTGTGTTTGGGATAAGTGAGAAAAGGACCTTTTAATGTGCCTAGTATGAGCTGGATTGATTGCAAGACGAAAGATGTAGTAGATTCGGTTTCATCATTATTGATCTTGTTAAGGAAATAGTCTATGAAGGAGAAAGGAGTAACTGCTTGCATCCTCCAACGTAAGGTACTGAGCACAAGAAGCTCCATTCTTTGTACAGTTCTTGCTTCAAACACGAACTTTGATTCACCCACCTGCCAGTATCATCAGCCATTGGAAACTATTAGACTATGAAAAAAGAACACTGTTTGGGCAAAAAAAGCGGAAGATTCACCTTAGACTTAACCTGCAAATCTAGAGATAATGGAACTTCAGTCTCGTCCATTTTTGCTGCAAGAGATAAACATGCCACTGCTAATAACTGCATCATCCAATCTTTGCCCTTCTGAGGTCGCATACAGAAACATGGTAATTAGATGCATCACAATTTATCTTGGTGCAACACAAGCCAGGTATTGCCTGATAGGCATCTAATGGACAAGGATCAGGGAACTTACAGGTAATTCATAGGCAGATAGAAACCTGTCCAAGTAGTTTATCGATAAATATATACAAAGTGGTGCAAATCCGAAATAAGCATGAACCTGGTGAATCAAAACAGAACAATTAGCATTGTCAAAACAAGCCTGAATGAAAAATCTCATATTGATTGCCGGTACTAGGCCAACGGATGAGACTGAATAAAAGCAACATCACACGCACGAACAACTTCATTGATAAGAGAAAAAGGGATAGAAAAAAAGACACCTTGAGATGCGATTAAGAAATAGAAATGGCCCATAAAAGGGGAAAAGGGGAAGAGGAAACCCACCGAACCCACTTCAAACTAAGTGCATGTCAAAAAGAATATCAAACGAAAGGAACAAAATACCACTACTCATTTCATTTTTCACCCCCCAATGTACTAAGAATATCAATAATAATAATAAAAAAGAGCGCAAACTAAATCCATAGTAAGTCCCACAAGTTCATATTAATCAAAATGGAGACAACTAAATCCACAGAAGTCCCACAGGTTCATATCAATCAAAATGGAGATATTCCTCAACCATCTCCAAGTATCAGGCGCCACAACTCTATTAGACCACCAAACGACCAATATCAAGATGAAGAAAACATGAGAAAGCGGGAAAAAAAAAAGGAAAGAAAAGAGAACCCAGTGAGACGAAGGTCTCACATTCAGATTAAAGAGTGTTTCCATTTATTGACACGAGAACATAAATCCTAAGTATAAAGAAACTAATCAAACAACATATCCACAGATGAATCCCCCATAAGTACCTTCTGGGAAAATATGCGCACATCAACTAAAACCCCAATAAAACCCACCAAACAAGGTGGAAAAGAAAAAAAGAACCCACCTTTTCAATCCAGTTAACAGCCTCTTCTCTTGCCCCCATGTCCAACTCTCCAGTCCTCAGCCTCCTAGAGTAATCAGCATTAGGCAGATGCTGGCACTCCTTCTCAATCATCAGAGCTACACACTCCTCACTCGGCAATGGCAGACCAGCATCTCTACCGTCACAGGCCCTGCTTTGATTGTACGGAAATCGATCGTTTTTATGGCGCCACGTGACCTCAAATTCCTCCGTCTCAACACCATGGTAGTCGGTATCATCGAGAATACAACTGTTGTCCTCCGCGCACAAAAGGCTTGAAACCGCACAGTCAAAACTCGGTGCCATTGAAATGAAATCTCTATGTAAAGCTTTCTCTTTTACGACTGATTTCAAGCGATTAAGTTCATATATAAGCAGGAAACGGCAATATAATCGTGGGTCGATTTCGTTTTACATGCGTGTGTATATATATATCGAAGATTTTCAGGTTGTGATAAGCAAAAACAAAATATTTTCTGTATCAAAGAATGGGAGGAAGATTAAGAACAAAGAATGATCTTTTTCAATCAGATACAAAAGAACAAAAAATCTATTGCATCACAGCCACTCCCTCCCTTACTCTCTCTCATATACAGACGTTTGGTGGCTGAAAAGACTGCTCCAAGCATAAGCTTATGAAGAGAAATGAGTGCCTTTTTTAAGGGTAAAAGGCGGAGAGAGAGAGTGACAGAGATATTCAAGGGGGAAAAAAAGAGAAATTACAGGATGGATTTTGAAAGAGAGTAAACAAAAGTAATTGCGTGTATCTTGTCTGTACAAGGAAGTGTCTTAGGCACCCATTGATGGAGAGTAACTGCGTGTATCTTGTCCGTACACGGAAGTGTCTTAGGCACCCATTGATGGAGGGTTTTGTAGCTATTTTAAGTTGGGATTTAGACCTAATTTATTTAATCATACTTAATTTCTTTCTTAGCCCCACGTCCTTTGGATTTCCTTTAAATGCCCATTTGCTATTTAACACCTTTGCTTTTGTCAGTGGAAACTTTTATGAGTATTAAATGTAGAATTTTTCTTCTTTCTTCTTTCTTCTTTCGAGTTTAAGACTAACCAAAATCACTTTATATATGGCTGATAAACCTTAACTTTGTCAAACGTTATCATCTATGAATGGTTGGATTTAGCTTTTCAAGTGATCAACAAGGGGAAATGAAACTAAAAAGATGATTGGTACAGTTGTATTTTGTTCAATGTATGATATAGTCGTCAAAAGATAATTTATGTCATAGGATAGGAGTGTAGGATTTAAGTAGATAAAATTAAAGAATTGCTTAAATAGTTGATCCTTGAATTGAGAAATTAAAATTGGTAAGAGAATTATTCTTGCCCGCCAAAACTAGGAAGGAAAGCTTGCCAAGGGACGCGTTGGTTTGTTTTAGCAATTATAGGAAAGATATTAGGACAAGATCGTAATTGGAGATTTGTGAGAGTGACCAATGACCATTAACAGTGTCTTTTCTTTTCTTCCCGTGCTGACACTTGTCCTGGGATTCCCTGGCAACATCCGTTTCTCGCGGAAATTACGACTTCGGCTCCACTTTTTCTTCGTGGGCTTTGGCCTTTTCTAATAACTCGAATGTTTTTCGGCTTTTCTTTCCTTTTAATTTGTTTAGTACTTTTCTTTTCCTTTATCTGTAATCAAGCTATTTTCTATTTTCATGTTTTCAGGTCATTTTTGGGCAACAAAACAGTCAAACTCAAACACTTGTAATAATGGTCTATTGCATTAAAATCCAGTACAATGTGAATTTTTGTTTTACATTCTCATCGACTTCATTATTTTTATAATAGAAATTTTATTCTCAAGGGAAAGTTAATTATTAACATTTTATAATTTTCAAGTATCTTTTCATATTTGAATAAAGCGATATAGTTTTTAAGTGTTACTACAACAACTCCTCGGTAAAAACTGACATAATTTTGAAGTAATTATGTAAAAATAATCTTTAAATTTGGATGGATTGTGAAATACATATATTTTGTTTAGGGAGTAATTACGTTATTTTATAATATTAAGTTATCTAAAACATTTTAAAATATCACTAATGAGATTTCATTTAAGAATGATTGTTATTATGAGTTATTGAACCAAAAATTTGAGAAAATTAATTAAAATATTAATGATTAATAGAATTCAATAAATAAATCCTTAATGGATTATAAAAATATAAATTAATTCTTTTATTTATTAATATTGTTATAATAAAAACATAATATATATAATATGCTAAGTAAATATGTATTCATTTATAAAATGGAAATTGATATTATATATTAAATATATACGATTCTTTTTAATAAATATGATAAATAAATATAATATAATTTTATTAATAGTAAAAATAAAATAAATTATATTGGTTAGCTATAAAATATAAAAATACGAATACATAATAATTGAAAACTTAATATAAGTCTTTCTTTATTATCATACAAAACTAATATATACTATTAGTTATAAAATCTGATGAACTAATATATCAATTGCTATGAGCAATGATATTAAAATATGATAAATTAAAACAAATAACACTCATATAATTTGTTAATTACCAATTACTCCTTAGTAACATTAACATAATTTTTTATATGACAATAGTTTATACAAGATTTTAAAATGTATTGATCCATTAAAATTGTTTTTTAACTAATTTTTGAAAAACATGCAAGAAATACTCGCTCTCCATTTTCTAACATGAAAACGGTTTCCTAAAATTAAACGACAAAAATTTGGAGCAAAATGTACTGGATAAGCTATACATCGAGTTATTAAATAAATCTAGTTATATGCCCTTTAACTACTAGACTTTGTCATCTCTCCGAGTAAACATTTGGCACCGAATATGCACAAGGGTAAGCTTCATGTTTTCAACAAGAATAAAGCTTCTCTGCTATATACATAGCATGTATTAATGTATCCTCATTGCTATGTACAGATACGAAATATCACATGTGTTGAGATATCTTCACTATGCTTGGACTGTTTCATGCAGGAGAGTCGAATCTATAATTTTCGAGGATAAGAGTAAGGTCAAAGGCGTGGATTGCTTGTTATTGTAGCTTGACACATGTCGTTGGTGGAACCCAAATGTCTACATTTCCTGTGACCGCAAAGGCCATTCCGTAAGAATTATAAAAGATAGAAAGGGGACATAGATTGAATGATGGAGAATTTGGAAATCTTCTCAAAATCATCCAAAATCTAATGGTGTGAAATTTAAAGGACGGTCTTTTCACTGGCCAAAAATAGATGCCCTTTAGCTCTCTTTTATTTCATACACTTTTGGGAGCGTCTCATCCCCCTACTTTATTATAAAAACGTGAAATCTATCAAGTACAAGTTCTTTAAGTATGGGCTAACACTGACTGCTTGGATTGAAACAAACTCGCTCTCGAAATAATGAACAGTCTTGCATGGTTATTATGTCTGTATAAGTAATCTTGATAGAGCTTATTTTTAGACCACGACCAGCAGCTAAGACTTGTAATCGGTGTCCAACAATCGCCATAATTTTACTTGGGAATGGTGCCAAAAAGAGAACGTTGTGTAGATCACCGATCTTTGGCAAGTCAAGAGCAACCTTTTAGATGGTCATGGTCTAATGTTTTCAAAACCATTCGGTCTAAATTGGCCTCATTAGATGCCCCTCGACTAGGTAAGGCGGTCTTTTATGGTCTTTGTCTACCAAGTCCTTGATCCGTTACATCGCCAACACATTGGAGTCAATATCAGGTTCTTAATGATTTAGATCTTTCTTGTTGGAATTCAAGAGAAATGGGGTTGCCAAGATCAGTACAAGATTGTCTATAAATGACCTTAAACGAGATGGTTTAATGCGGTGGCAGAGGGAAGATGAAACAAGTGGATAACAAGCCACTGCTTAATGGTACAAGTGACGATCCCTACGCAGGAAATTGGTACTATGCAATAAAAAAAATATGAAATAACAGACCAACGACACACATTATTACCAACAAGAAAACGGTAAAAACAAGACAAGAATATGGGGTTTAACTTAGGATGCTTTGTTTTCGGCATTCACGATCATGTGCTTAGAGTAGTTCAAAAAAGGAAAAGGAAATGAATTGAGGGAGTTCCTAAAGAGACTTTAGGGACACAGATTTCTAACCCTTTTCTGGCCCTCATCCCATCTTTGAAATGCTCTTTTTCTTTGCTTTGAATTTTCAACTTTTGGTTCTCAAATTGCCACTTCTGCAGTTCTCACTATCAAAAATTGTCTTGACATTAAAAAAATAGAAACTAAGCGACCATTCTATACAAACTTAACTTTGCCCTTATGGGTGGTTTTTTGATGTCAGGTTCAAAAGATTAATATAGAGGCAGTGAGGAATAAAATATGGTGGACGAAGCACGAGCAAGAGAGGGGCTTCTCCGTTTTCTTGGTCTAAAAAGTTTAAGTCTTTGTTAAGGCGTTTGAGATTCGAGCTTTTACAGAGTGTCATTCACATCCCACCCCACCCCACACTGCCACTGCTGTTTGCTTAGCTAATCCAATTGAGGATTTGGTTCCTTTCTTCTTCTTTTTTTTTTTTTTTTTCCAGTAAAAGATTAGAAACCCAAGACTAGTGTCATGTGTTCAGGGAATATGACCAGTGGTTTAAGTCTCCACCACTCCGACCCTCCAAAGTTTGACTCAAATCTCTTTCCTCTCTCTCACACACATACCAAAACATATTATTTACACCACCCACAGCTTTCGAATTAGAATGGATCTTCTTATACAACGGGTGTTCCTTACTGGGTTTTGGTTTTTACGTTAAACTTAGTTGTTATTGTTTACTTGATAGGGACTAAGCGTGCTTCTTTTGGTATTAATCTCAGAACTGACAAGTGACAATACATTGTATTAAATATGTAAAAATCTTGCATGTGTGATAACGTTACTAGCATCCGTACGACCAAATCTCAATGCTTATGGATCTCCAAATTTTATGTCATTCACATCCAATTCCATTGTGTACAAGATACAAATAGCCCAAGTTGATGCTTATTTTAGTTTGGGGCACTGTTAAATAGCATTTTGTTTCGCTAGACAAGCATTGATCACTGATTAAGGAATTACTATATTCATATTATTTCTAAAATATTAATATTCCCAGAATATGTATGCCCAATGGCATTGGTCAGTTAGACCAATCTAAAGCTCTAAACTATAGGTTATTTTAACCCCCAAAAAACTTAAGAACAGTCCTTGAGATTCACCCCCTTGAATATTTTATCAAAATCTCTCAATACTTTAGGGGCTACCAGTAAAACAAAAATTACACTAAACATCATGAACTAGGCTTGTAAGACTAGGTCATGTAAGGCATGTGCAACAAACACTTCCAACGCCGTGGTCCGCCCCAGATAATCACCAGAACAGCCGCCGTATCTTCAGTGTCTCCACTAATTAATGCCACCCCTTAATCATACTAAGAGTGAACACGACAAATTTTGAAATAATGGAAAAATTCCAACGTGAATTGGTATCAGATCCAAGCGTCCTAGTCTCTTGGTGCATATTTTGCTATTTTAGTTTGGTGTTATTTGTCTTCAGCATTTTGGTCCCCACTACACTTCAGCTAGTGATCGACATCTAATTGTCAAGTATTTTGCCAAGTTAAAGAAAGGTTTTAGCTGGCAAACTCACCTGTACTTGATTAACTTATGCCTGTACGCTACCTTACATTGCGGTTGAAAAAAAAAAGGGTCATATTCTGTTCTCGTTTTGGGGTTCTGGAATACAAATCCCTTAAGCTAATGAGCAAACCTGTACGAGAGAAGTACTTAATATAACGTCTAATCAATGGCTATATAATAGACAAACATGATATTTTTAGTTCTAAAGTTTAACATTATTTTTTTTAATTTAAGTGCTCCAACTATTAATCTTTCTTATTTAATCGTTATAATTTATAAATAACATTATATCAAAACTTTATTAATATTTTTAATAAAAATTTTGTACATTATTCTCGAAAGAAAATTATAAACGCTATCAATATAATTTAACTACAGTTAAAAGTGATGCGCGTGCTATCACAACATTAAATTAAAATATTATAAGTATATACTTTTAATAATTAACCTAAAATGTTAATGTGAAAGTCAAAGACAATAGTTTACTCATAATCAACCAATTGAGTGATAGATTAATAGACTTATTGATAGAGTCAATTATCATACTAATATATATATTATTTTAAGCTGTATTTAATTTTTAAAATAAATATCTCCTTGTTTGTTGTATAAATTAATAATTATGAAAATGATGCAACTTATATATAACTATCATTTAATTATTTTATTTTATATTCTAAAATTCGCTCTCATTATTTTTTATGGATACAATAATTTACAAATTATGTATTTTAGATAAATTATTTAACAAATTATGAATGATTTACTAATTTTAATATATTTTCATTTTCAACTCACTACCTTTTTAAAGACTAAAGTGATCACAACTACTTCTATTAGAATCTTAACTCTTCCGTAGCTTCCTCCACTTGAACACATGAAATCTTTTATTCCAGTTATAATGTTTCAACCTTGTTCTACTAAATATTATCTATATATTATATAGTTAATGAAATATGATACGAATATCATAACCGAAACAGAGGATCTGTTATCCCAACCATTGTTAGATATTCCTATTTAGTTATCGAATTATCATATGAGCTCTAGTGCAGACAACATTCATGAAAATTTGTCCAAGTGTTCCTAATAATCACCTTATAGTAATGTCTACTCTATGCAGATCATACGCACTCCAAGTGATGATAGGATGGAAACTAACAATCAAGAAAGTGCCATATCAACCAACCTGTCACGAAGCAACAAACTAAAGTGGCATCTAGTGATTCATATTTCTTTAAGTTCAGCAAGTTTGTCTTCGCAGTTCTTGTCTGCATCGGCTACCCATTATCTATTTAAGCTTACTCGAACCATATTCTAATTAATTACCTCATAGTCAGTCCAAATTAATTTTCTTAAGAGCCGTAATTAAAATTTTTGTTCTTGAGAACAGGTTGACCAATAAAATGAAATAAATTTGAGTCAGAATTTTCCCTTCGGGACGTCTTCCAAATTTTCTTAATCCAAGATAGATTTGAATTGATGATGGTCTTGAAGAGATGGTATCCATGATTAGCGTATTGTCAAGATAATCATAATACTCGGTCAATGTGAAAAAAGGGAGCATATTTTTGCAAGAAAGACGCCCTAAACATGCAGAAGAATCTAAATATCTGGCATTAGTCGTATGAAAGCATGCATATAAGCTGCAAAACGAAGGAGCGGTATCGTCAAGCATCACAGCATCCACTAAGATTGATATCTAGATTACAACCCCAAAATTTCTAATAGATTGTTTAAGAAGATTTCACGCATTTGGCATATCAAGTATAAGTTCTAAATGATTGTCAAAGAGGATTTTGTTCTTCACAGGCTTGATTTGAATCTTTGTATACGATAAGTGGGGTTTACAGATTCCAATATGGTTTAGTGGGAGCAAAATTTATATTTGGCATAGGATCTGAGTGGACCAAACCCTTCGAGTTGCTCTTTTTAATTTTTCATATGGATAGAAGGGATGTCAATTTCATGACTCTAACATCAAACATGTAGAAAAATGTGGCGACCCAACAACCTTGTAGTTCTACCTAAAAACCTAACAGCGCTGTAGTTGGTTGGGGCATACTCCAACTACCATTACAAGTCTTGAAAATTTTAAAGGCCTAGCGATTGATTCTTCACTGACAAATCCAATATCCAAGCCCATAATAGTCCTTTGGGTCTGGTGCTCCTAACATGTAGAGTTCACTATTGGATACGGATCTGATATTGTACACGTGGCAGAATCAAAGGTATTTAGGAAATGAGATGTGAAATTAGGAACAAATTTTTCAAAATCAAATATGAAGTTAAGCCGGTAAGATAAAAGATTTAAGGTTTAAAAAATTCAACTGTTATTAGACATCTATAAAGTCAGTTAAATATTGAATAAAATTGAAAATTTTGAAAAATTATAGAAAAAGAATGTCTTTAGTTATAAAAAAATTTAAAGTTTAATTAAAAAGAGAGTATTAAATAAAAATTAATTGGTTTATTTTCATTTATAAAAATTGATTAGTTTACAAAAACTAGTCGATTAATTGATAAACTGATTGATTTTTAACAACAAAATTATTAAACTAAATCAAACCGAAAAATTAAAAATTGAAACAAAATTAGCCGATTCAAAGTTTTAACTATTAAATCGATCGAATTGGTTCAATTTTTAAAACAATGGTTAAGATCTCGAGGTAAAAAATCGGAAGACATTTCTCAAATCTCTCTCTCAATGAATTGGTTAGACAATATGAAATGTTGTATAGTGTTGATTGAAAAGGCAAGACAAAAGTATAAGTGTAAGAGCTTGCCAGAAAGTTTTTGTAAAAGAATAAATGATAAGAAACTCATCATGTAGAAGTGACTTCCATTTAAAAAGAAACAAATTAGCAATACCAACCTCTTAGAATCAAAGATTCCCAACAATATACCTTCTTTGCAGTTCCCTTAATTCTACTTTTGTATGCCTTAACTACTTATGCCTTATACACGCCAAGTAGCTTATGTTAAAGATTATCCCAATCATCATCAATATCAAAACAATTCAATGCCCCCGCCATATAGACAACCGTTAATTCCCCAAGCTCTATATAACCACCCACCAAAATAACTTTGTAAAAATATATTTCTAAGCCCCAATAATCTTATATACCAATTACATATTAAACTTGGTGCAACAAAGGCAATAATAATAAGGAAACCAGAATGAGTAAACGATGAGAGTGTTGGCCCCCGAATTTTTGTTGTTGAGTTAAGCATGATTTAAATAAATTATGAGGTCAACATAGAATTATTATTGGAGTTTAATTATTTATTTCAGTGTTAGTAGGATCTTATTTCACTGGTTAGTTAAATTAAAGCAGTAAGAAGGCATAAAGGGCAATTGTGGCATGTTACTTAAGTATAAAAGCCATGAAGCATTAAAGGAAGGGTAAAGTGGACATTTAGCACTCATTAAGGGTAGAATTGGAAGAGGAAAAATGTTGTCTTGTTCATTAGAGGAACAAAAACGTGAATGAAAGGAGAGAAGGAGAGAAAAACATGAAAAAGAAAGAAAGGAGAGAGAGTTTCGTCCATGAAAGAAAAAGAAAGAAGACAAAGTTAGGGTTTCATCTTTTCTTAGTTTTCAAGAGTGATTTTGAGGTTATTCAAGAAGAGAAAAAGAAAGAGGAAGAGCAGAGCTTCCATTTGAGCCAAACATCTCTTTGTTTGGTGAAGATTAAAGGTAATCTATTTTTAATCCTTTGGATTTTTGGAAGGGTTTTGGTTCATGAAGCTTAGGAAATACATGAGTTTAAGTATTATAGAATCAATTTTTAGTGAATATGCTTTTTAGGTTCTCAATTTGTATTCCTATTGAATTGGATTTTTGCCAATGTTAAGGGGAATCAAGAGAGGCAAGAGGAGTAAGAGGAGGGGCATTTTTAGGTAAGCTTTTAAGCAAGGAATCCAGGTGGATTATATGTTTATAGTTGAGTTAATGAGCCATGAGTATTTTTCCAAATCAATAGAGTTAAATGATTTCAATTGCTTTATAAATGATGCATTTATTGCTTATTAAATGATTTAAGTAATTGCTACATGTTTGGTTCATGAATCTTGTTGATGATTTATGAAATGATGATGGAAATTGTAATTGAAATATATCATGCTTATGGAAATCATGTTTTCTAAATGTGCCTTTTGTGTAATATGTTTACAAGTCATGAAATTCATGTTTGTATGGGTTTGTGGTGGTCCATCATGTTATGTCACGTGCACGTTGACCATATTAAAGACTTCTCCCACTTACCTACTAGTGACATGGAGCTTCATCACGGACTCCCTCATATTTACTGGAGATTCACAAGAACTCCCTTATGTTTACTAGAGATTCACAAGAACTCCCTCAGGTTTATCGGAGCTTTGTAAGAACTCCCTCATGTATATAGACTACCCAAACCATTATGAGTGCTTAAGTTTTTTATAATTTGTTGATAAATTTGATGAATACATGACTTATGTTGTTTATGAATTGTTTGACAAGCTTGAGAATTTGAGAAATACGTGTTTTATGGATTCAATGCAATTTACTATGGCAATGAATATTTTCAATGGTTTTGCTTGTTTCTCCACTATAAACTTGTTACCCACGAGCTTTTAAGCTCCCCCCCCCCCATCTCCAGGTGAAGAGCAAGAGATCGAATGATAGAGAGTCATGGCGTCCTTCCAAGTCTGCTTATTTTTTTGTTTTTAAATTAGTAGAGAGAAAACTCAAGGCTTTAGCCGTATTTCAAGTAACACTCGTTCATGTATATTTTGCATTTTTGGATTATGAGACCAATGATGTATTTGGGTCTTGAAATGCCCATTAAATCTTTGCAAAACTCTTTTCTTTTGATGTTAAAGGAAATATATTTATGATTTGCTCATGACTTTCTAAGTTTTCGCATTGCATTTTCAAGCATTCATAGGGGTAAAATCTGTGTTCTGACTTTAGGGGAAAAGCTATATTAATCTAGGCTGATTTGGTCAGGTTGTCTTCTTGGAAGTTATAGTTTATCCTCTTAGCTTTCCGATGATATAAAGTGTGCAATTTTTGGAGATCGAATTTGAAAGATAAGATTTTTACAAGTTAGTGATGCTACATAGGGTGCATGTTGGACACTTTATAGCCCTTTTCTAACTTGATTTAACGAAAAAAGAGTACCATGGTGCCTTGTTATGGGAAGAATTAGTGTGATAAGTTGGAGATGAAACGAAGGTATTAAAGGGCATTGAACATATGCAAAAATTATGATGAATATGCATAAGTTTGAATGTTATGTTTTTAGATTGATGACTAAACATAGATTATGATTTGGATGTAAATGATATTGAGCTGAAATGAAAGTGATAATGAAGGGAAATGATGAGGAAAATAGGTTTAAAATGATAGATATTCATAAGAGTGGTCATAGGTAATTTGTAGGAGTTATAAATTTGAAAATTGACCCGCAAATGTCCGTTGGACGGAATTGACGTCCACTGGCAGACCTTCTCAGGAATTCCAGCATTCCAGCTCGGTTTATGTCCATTTAGAGGGACATATGTCTACTAAACGGATATTTTTAGGACAGTTGTGTAAATGTGAAATTTTAACCCTCTAAATGGAAAAATCTCTCTTCAGGGTCTTCATGGAAGTTGTAGAACTTGAAGTTCTCTTTGAAACGCTACTTGAATGACCTTAATCCGACATCTATAGTGAAAGTTATGTCTATTTTCCCAAATCTTGTATATATATATTGTGGACTTATCAATGCTTTTTATGATACATTTAGGCTTGAATGGAGCTTGAAACGTACTTAGTTTGATGTTGATACAAGAGATAAAAATGAGTGATATGTTTAAGGTGACGATTAAGGATACAAAAATAAGAATGGATTGTCGTATATCAAATGTTCAAATATGGAATTTTGGGATGTTATGAGAACAAAGATGAATCTATGTTGGCTAATGAGGTTCCATTAAAAGAACCCTGCAGAGTGATGCACTGATGTTTGACTCACGAGTTAGACTCTGAAAACAGGGTCCTAACAACATGCATATAATGAAGAGAAATCATCAAAAGAAGATAATATAGATGGTGGTGATGATAACATAGATCCAACAACTAATGAACAAGAAGATAATCATTACACAAAGGATGAACTATTTGTCTTAGGAGTAAGTAATATAGATGATAGAGCAAACACTGAAGAAAATTTGTATTATAAATGAACCTAATGATAGTAGTGTGCCTATTAAAGATATGCAACTTGAGCATGAAATTTTGAATAATGTGCGTGATGGTGAGCATGATGTTTTGAATTTGAAGCATGAATAAGTAAATACTAAGCACGATGATATTGTTATTGAGCATGACGGTATTAATATTGTGCAAAATGTGTGTAATTAAGATGGTGTTCTTAATGCTTTTACTAATGATAATGTGCCTAATAAGGATCTATATAATGCTTCTAATGAAAAATATGACATTGATAATGATTTGGTGACTGCTTTGGACTGTGAAAGTTACAATGAAAGAGATGATGATAAGCTCTAAGTTGTTAGGTCAAAATATAATGAAAGGAAGTCCAGGAAAAGAAATAAAGATTAGGCTATGAATAATGATTTTGAAAACCATGAAAGTGGAAAAAGGTATGAAGATGACCAAGAGGAATTTGTTTCTAAAAAAGACAGCGAGTATAATGAAAGTGATGACCCATGTCGATACCGCACAAGTTCAAAAGAAGATGATAACAATGTATAGAGAACAGGTAAATATAAAAGAATATATTATGATCCAATATTTAATTTTCGTACTTGGGATGTAGGTTTGAAGTTTAAATGTGTAAAATAACTAAAGGTGTTTTTGATTAAATACTCTATTGCGGAGAGTTTGGGTTTGAAATACATTAAAAAATGAGAAGTCTCAAGTGAAAGTAATATGTAGATCATAGTTCCCTTATTTACTTTTTGCAAGTTTGGAGAGAAATGATAACAATTTTGTTATGAAATGATATGAACCTAAGCACAATTATTCAATGACAAACATCAATAAGCTTATCATATCAAAATGGATTGTAAGCAACTACAAGGACATAAACGAGTTACACCTAAATATTAAGGTTGTTCAGCTAAAGGCTTTAATGACGAAGGAGTTAAAGGTGGATGTGAGTTCTAACACTTGTAAGAAAGCAAAAGCAACTATCATTAAAATTATGCATGAGTGTCAAGTGAAGGAATTTGCTAAACTCTTGGGGTTTGGAGAAGAGGTGACGAACAAGAACTCAAGTACAACATAGGCAATTAGATCAAGTTCTAATGATGAAGGCAAAAAGATCTTTGCAAGGTTCTATATTTGTTTTAGTGTTTGTTAAAAGGGTTGGATTAAAGGTTGAAGATCAATAATAGGAATTTATAGATGTTTCTTGAAGGGGATATAAAAAGGACAATTTTTGGCTACTATTGGAAGTGATGGAAACAATCAAATGTTTCCTATTGTTTTGGTTGATTTTGAGTGTACTGAAATATGAAAGTGGTTTCTAGAGCTTCTTGTTTTAGATTTACAACTTAGAGATGGTAGTAACTTCACATTCATGTCTAACGTACAAAAGGTTTCCTTTATTGAATTAATATTATATTTTTATATATGCACTTACTAAAAACTTTTATTTTTATTTGTTTATATCATTTTTTAGGGTCTTTTACATGCAATGAAAAAAATTTACTAAATGTTGAGCATAGAATGTGTGTAAGGCACGTTTATGCTAATTAGAGATAGAGATGGAATTAAGATGATTTGAAGTTTCAATTTTGGAGGACAGTTAAAGCAATATTTGTTCGTGATTTTAATAGTCACTTAAATGTGCTAAATGATTTAAGATCAGGTTATGTTAAAGCTCTATTACAATATCTCAAGGAGATATGGTGCAAGACATATTTCAGTGACAATTCTAAGTGTGATTATGTAGATAATAATATGAGTGAGACCTTTAACAGTTATATCTTAAAGGCTAGGGTGAAGCTTAAATATGGCATATTGGAGCATATTAGGAAGATGATGATGAAGAGGATGCATATAAAAAGGAATTTTGGGGAGAAATGGGATACTAACGTATCACCAAGAGTTCACGTAACTTTAGAAGAGAATAAAAAAGAGAACATTAGTTGTTTTGTTAATTGGAATGGAGTTAGTGGATATAAAGTTGAGCATGGATTAGATAGGTTTTGTGTGAAAATTAATAATCTTACTTATATTTGTAGATATTGGGATTTGATAGGGATTCCACATCCTCATATTGTGGCTGCCATTTTCCATAACCACAGCAATTTCAATGACTACATTGATAAATGGTATAACAAGGAGAGGTACCTATAAGCATACAAGTATTCCCTTGAGCCACAAGATGGGTAAAAATTTAGGCTCCTATAAGAAGCTATTAAGCCACCTACAATAAGGAAAATTCCTACTCGACCTTAAAAAATAGGAAGAAAGAGATATTTGTGCAACTTAAAAAGAAAGTGACTAGATATAGGAGAAGAATGACTTGCACCAAACGTGGACAACAAGGGCATAAAAAATTTCTCATTAATTATATAACTTATTTTTATATTACCATTTTGTTATTAGCCAATCAAAATTTGAAAAATATATAAAGGTATTAGGATCATCTAATGTCAATATAAGGAGAAAACAAGGACTTCAATCCACAAATTCAATGTGTACTGTAGTAACAAATGTTATAATGCTAAAGAGACCTATGAAGATCAAGAAAGCATACATACAATGATTAGCAGAAGAGAAGAGGAAGAATGAGAGGAATAGATAGAGATAGGACTAGGGGTAGGGGCAAGGCAGGGGGAGAAGGATGAGTGGATGCGGAGGACACTTCAACGGATCAATTGGCTCAATTGAGTACCATGGAAGTTAATTGAAATGTGGAATATGTTAATATTATTATTTCAAATTTTCTTAAATAATCATGTTGATTTTCATATTTCTACATGGAGATAACATTCAAATCATGAGGCCAGATAGCTCACACAGATTCATTACACAAATTTTAATACCTAAACTAAAATTGACTTTCAACAAAGAAGATTACAATGAAGTGGTGGGAATAGCATCACTTCATCTACCTTATGCAATGAGAGGGGTTCAAAGAGAAGAAGACTTAGAGATTCAACCTTGAGAGAAAGCGAAACTTGATTTTTAAACTTGTAATGAATTTCTGTTTATGAACTTGGTCCATTTCAAACTTATTTTGAAATTGAAGTTGTAATCAACTTGAAATTGCATAGAATTTGAAGTTAGAAATTGAAGTTGTAAAATTGCTTTGTTATTGTGACATATTAAAAGTTGGTGAAATGAAAGTTAGTTAAATGTTTTCTGGATTTTTATAGTACTTATGCCATTTAGAAGTTAGTTAAATGTTGAAATTGCCATTCTAGAGTTGTTATAAATATCACGTTCACTTGCTTTACCAACAATTGAATACAAGTGAACTACCAATATCACTATAAAAGCTAGTAATGCCACTTTGGAGTTGGTATAGATATCCTGTTCATTTGATGTACCAATAATTGAATACAAGATGAACTACAAATATCACTATAAAAGCTAATAATATATTTGTACTTATAAGTATGATAAATTTTTAATCTAATAAGACAGTCTTAATAAATTACCATGACCGAACATCAAGTTTTATGAAGTTCATATTCTTTAACTTTTCAATAATTATAGTTATAAAAATAGCTATAAATATTACAAGGCACACTTTGTAATTATATATCACCTTCTACACTCTTTTTATCTCAAATATTGTATATTTTGATGCCACTTTCACTTTTTCTAGTTCATCTTATAGCTCATGCACATGATCCATGTACATACCATCTTTCAACTTCTTATTCTCAACTTCCAATCTTTTATTCTCAAGTCTCAATTTATTTATAATGCATTTCGCATTCTCACCAAAATCTTCATCCACCCATTTGAAACAATTACATTCCTTTTCCTACAATAGTGTTGCAACAAATTTTATTAATTACTAATAACAATTATCTTATTAAATGCCAATAGATTTATTATTAATAAAGAAAGTACATTATTGTTATGGCATTAATAAAATTTTCTTATAGGATTGTCATTGGTATAAAAAGTAACCAAATGGCTTTAACTTCCACATGAACAAAAAACCTTCTTGATATATTGCTTTTCACTGTGAACCTTTCAAATTGAGTTTGAAATTCAACATCCATTGCAATTGACAAAATCCTATACAAATTAAAAATGAAAAAAAGGGCTAAGACATTAAAAACCTAATAAAACTTAATGTAAAAAAAAACCAACATGAAATTAGTGTATTAATAGTCTATGAAATTTGGTTTGCTCTTATATATTCAAAATAAATTGAAGTATAACTCAAAGCACCTATGAAATTATGTTATACCTTAATTTATTGTGATCCTTTAAGCACAAAACTGTTAAGTCAAGAAGACTTTACTTCTTCTATTGATTTTGATGAAAGACAAAAGCGTGTGAACTATTTTGATGAATTTGTTAAGTGCACAGATAAATATAAGTGGCACAAATCATCAAATCGAGACGATACTTAAAAGTTGAATAAGACGGATTAGACGAAGTGATCAAGTATAAGACATCAGATGAAGCATAAAGCATACGAAACTAAGCAAGACGATGTAATTGAAGAATGTGCTTAGAACGTTAGTTAGTTGGTGTTGGTTACAGGACTCAACTAATAACAGACTTTATAAGACTCGACAAGCAGTTTTCTCAAGAAGAGTGTTGGAGACTTAGGCTATAAATATTAGTCATAGTCGTAAAATTTAAATTAAATCTTACTGCACAAAAATACTTAGAGAAATTTATGCTCAAGTGCTTATGCTATGTGAGAGAAAAGAAAGAAAAAAAGAGAGCAAATACAACTGTAACGTGAGTGTAAAATCTCAAACAATTTCTTTTCGAGAGGAAAGAAGGCTAAAGCTTGAACAGGCTAAAGAAGCAGATAAAGAATACTTTGTGAAAGAGACCTGAAGAGGCTCTGAAAGTGTAGAAATAATACTTGTAACATCGAACAAGATAGTGAAATCTCAGACAAACTCTGAGGACTGGACGTAGCCCAAAGTTAAAGGTGAACCAGTATAAACACGGTGTCATATTCTCTAACTCTTACTCTTTTTAATTCTCTTGTTGTTAGAAGAATAGATACTACTTTTCGCTATTGCATTACTCATCAAATCAAGTAAATTGTTTAAACTTGTAATCATCTAAATTTGTCAAGAAAATCAAGAAGTTTTTAAAGATTCATATCTTAGACGATTTACCACAATTCAACCCCCCTTCTTATGTGTTTTACATATTATACGTGATTTCTATATTAAAACGTGATTTACTTCAATTGGTATCAGTGCAAGGTATCTAATAAACACTCTTACAAAGTGAGGATAAAGATCCATGGCTAAATCACATGTTATTATAACAGAAGGTGCCTCGATCTTAAGACCACTTGCATTCAATGGTGAAGATTATCATTATTAGAAGGATAGGATGTGGCTCTTCATAGAATCCACACATGTTGATCTTTGGGATATCATTGAAAATGGTCCATACATCCTAACAAATATCGAAGGAAAAGCATCTCTCGTGACTAATGGTCAGTTGATCAGAAAGCTCGCTTTCAATTAAACTTAAAGGCTAAGTTCTTTATAAGTTGTGCTCTAAGCAGAAACGAATATGATAAGGTTCATAGATGTGAATCTGCAAAGGAAATGTGGGAAACATTAGCCATTGCACACGAAGGCACAAATCAGGTGAAAGAATCCAAGATTGGTATTCTTGTTCATCAGTATGAGCTGTTCAAGATAAAAGACGATAAGTCTATTGATTAGATGTTTGGATGATTACAAACAATTATTAGTGGACTTAAAGCTTTGGGAAGAATCTACCACAGTCAAGATCATGTTATAAAGATTCTCAAAAGTATTCCAAAAATATGGAGACCTAAAGTAACAGCAATACAAGAGGCCAAGGATTTAAGTAAGCTGAAGCTAGACGAATCGCTTGGTTCACTGAAAATTCATGAAGTAGAGCTTGATGCAAAAGACAAACCCAGAAGGGATAAATCTATTGCATTGAAGGCTAGTTAGAAAAATCAAAAGAATCAGAAGATGCAAAAAAATAGAAGTACATCTTTAAAAGCATAAAGATTGAAGAAATTAAGAATGATGATACTAGTGAATCTGATCAAGATTCAAGTAAAAATGAAGATGAGCTATCCTTCATTTCAAGAATGATTAAAAGGATGTGGAAAAAGAAATTAAAGAAAAATAAAGACTTCTCTTTTAAGAAAAATAGCAAAGACGATTCGAAGAATGAGAAAAGTTCTATCATCTGCTATAAGTGTAATAATCTAGGACATTACAAGTCTGAATGTCCATTACTTAAAAGAAAACAAAAGAAAAATCAAAAAACAAAAAGAGCATGATGGCAACATGGGAAGATCTGGATTCTTCTAAATCTGAATCTGACTTAGAAATATCAAAACAAGCTAATATATGCTTGGTAGTTGAAAGGGAAAGCGATAATTAGGTAATTTCTAACTTTGATGATCATCAGGATGCCTATTTAGAATTGTTAGAAGATTCGCATGTTATTTTAAAACAATATAGGTTATTGAAAAAGAAATTGTTGAAAATATAAAGAACACAAAATTCTTAGAAGAAGAAAACAACTGCCTTAAGAAACAAGTAGACGATATAAAAAAGAAAGTAACCGTAAATAGATCTGAGGAAATTAATCAGTTAAAACAAAGGATTAATAGTCTTTCAGGAGATTTATCAAAATTTACAGAAATTAAGAAAAGGATGAATGACATGATTGGAAATTATAGACATCTAAATGATAAAAGCAGTTTAGGCTTCAATAATAAAAATAATATTCATAATAGTAATGTTCTTTATAATAAGAAGTTTATTCAAAATAGGAATTTTGTTGCTAAGAAAAATAAACAATATTCTTATTATTCAAAGAAAAATTATAAGACTAACCCTAAAGGACCCAAGAAAATATGGGTACCTCAAAAGGATATAATTTATGCTGCAGATCTCCTTCCTTAGAAGAAGCAACCACAACCAATGGTATTTAGATAGTGGGTGCTCGCGACACATGACGAGCAAAAGGTCCGTGTTCCTAGACCTCCAACATAAGCAAAGAGGATCAATAACTTTTAGAGACAACAAGCAAGGCAAAATAATTGGGATTGGCAAAATTGGTAAGGACTCCCTTTCGTTTATTGATAATGTTCTGTTAATTGATGACTTAAAGCATAATCTAATTAGTATAAGTTAATTATGTGATTCTGGTTTTGAAGTATCCTTTAATCAAAATTCATGTATAGTAACAAAACAAGGACGATTCCATATTCTTTTCTGCCAAGAGACGAAATAATCTCAATAAAATTAACTTAGACGTTTTGAAAAGTCAAAATATTTCATGTTTTATATCAAAAGATTATGAGAAACTGGCTTGGCACAAAAAGCTAGGACATGTTATCTTTAAACATATTTCCAAATTAGTTAGACTTGATTTGTTAAGAGGCTTACCAAAGATAAGTTTTAACAAAGATTTCTTTTGTCAAAGTTATTAAAAAGGAAAAGTTAAAACATCTTTTTCGTTTAAGAACATTGTAACTTCGTCTAGACCTCTAGAGCTGTTACATATTGACTTGTTTGGTCCAACCAGAACTATAAGTCTTAGTGGAAAGAAGTATGGTCTCGTACTTGTTGATGATTTTACTAGATTTTGTTGGATATTGTTTTTATCACGGAAAGACGAATCGCTTAAATGCTTTATATTTTATTCAAAAAGTTACAAAATGAAAAAAGAATTTCTATTATTGGAATTAGAAGTGATCATGGTGGAGAATTTGAAAATGAAAAATTCAAAATGTTTTATGAAGAGAATGGAATTTTTTATAATTTTTCTACTTCTAGAACTCCTCAAAAAAATGGAGTTGTTGAGAGAAAGAACAGGACGATTCAGGAAATGGCAAGGACTATGCTACGTGAAATGAATCTTCCTAAATACTTCTGGGCAAAAGCTATAAATATAGTTTGTTATATTCAAAATAAAGTATTTTTGCAACCTATTTTAAATGAAACTCCATATGAATTATGGAAGAGAAGAAAGCCAAATATTTCTTACTTTCACACTTTTGGTTGCAAATGCACTATCTTGAATATAAAAGAAAAATTGGATAAATTTGATTCTAAGATCAATTCAGGAAATTTTCTAGGTTATTCTATTAATTCTAAAGCTTATAGAGTTTATAATCTTGTTTCTAGATCTATTGAAGAATCTATGCATGTAAAATTTAATGATGATTCTTATCTAGATAAAAAAACAATTCTGATGATGAAACTCTATTTGCTCCCTTAGCTAATAACCTAGACGATTCACCACCAGACGATCCATTTGATAAAGTGATAGATAATTATGAAATTATTAGCTTAAGAAAAGACTGGAAATATAAGTCTTCTCTCCCAGAAAACCTGATTATAGCAGAAACATCAAAAGGAGTGAGAACTAGATCTAAGTTTAGAAGAGAGGCCAATGTAGCATTTCTTTCCGAATTAGAACCTAAGAAAATTGATGAAGCTCTTCAAGATGAAGCTCTTCAAGATGAAGCTCTTCAAGATGAAGCTTGGATTTTAGTTATATGAAAGAAGATTTAAATCAATTTACAAGGAATAAAGTTTGGTCTCTAGTCCCTAAACCCCCTAATAAATCTATTATAGGTACTAGATGGGTTTTCAAAAATAAACTAGATGAATCAGGGAAAGTACCATATAATAAAGCTAGATCAGTAGCTCAAGGCTATAATCAACAAAAAGGAATATATTATAATGAAACATATGCTCCTGTAGCTAGACTAGAAGCTATTAGGATTTTGCTTGCATACGTTGTTCATCATGATATAAAACTGTTTCAAATGGATGTGAAAAGTGCTTTTTTGAATGGTTTTATAGATGAAGAAGTTTATGTGAAACAACCCCCAGGTTTTGAAAACATTGATAAACCTGATTGTGTGTATAAACTTCATAAAGCTTTATATGGAGTAAAACAAGCAGCTCGTGCATGGTACAATTGTCAAAGTTTGTTTTTGATTAAAAATGGATTTATTAGAGGTCAAGTAGATAAAACACTATTTCGAATGGATATTAAAAATAATTTTATCGTTCTGCAAATATATGTAGACAATATCATTTTTGGTGCTACTTCTAGAAAATTATGTTCAAGTTTTGAAAATATTATGAAAAGTGAATTTGAAATGAGTATGATGGGTGAATTAAAGTTCTTTCTTGGTTTACAAATTATACAAACTGATGAAAAGATTTTTATTCATCAACAAAAGTATATTAAAGAGCTTTTAATAAAATATAAAATGGGAAATTTTAAACCTATGTCTACCCCTACGCATCCATCAATCGTCTTGACTAAAGATGAAATTGGTAAGAAGATTGATCAAACTCTCTTTAGAGGAATTATTAGTTCTTTGCTTTACCTAACTGCTAGCAGACCTGATATAATGTTTAGTATTTATTTATGTGCAAGATTTCAAGTAGATCCTCCAGAATCTCATTATATTGCTGTTAAAAGAATATTAAGATACTTAGCAGGTTCTACTGATCTTTGCTTAATGTATGAGAAAGGTAAAGATTTCAGGTTAATTGGTTGTTGTGATACTGATTATACTGGAGATAGAATTGATAGAAAGATTACAAGTGGAGGTTGTCACTTTCTTGGTCATAATCTAATTTCTTGGTCATGTAAGAGGCAAAGTTCAATTACTTTATCTAATAAAGAAGCTGAATACATGTCAGATGCAAGTTGTTGTTCACAGATATTATGGATAAAGTATCAGTTAGAGGATTATTCTATCCAAGAAGATCAAATTCCAATCTTCTGTGACAACACAAGTGATATCAGTCTTTCAAAAAATCCAATACAACACTCAAGAGCAAAGCATATTGAAGTTAGACACCATTTTATACAAGACTATGTACAGAGACGGATCATCAAACTACAATTTGTTGAGACGAATCAACAATGGGCAGATATCTTCACTAAACCCTTAAGTGAAGACAAAATCAAGGAAATCAGACGAAATCTGAATATGGTGATGTTAAATGACCATTTGTCTAAAACTCCATGATCTAGACGATTCGCTCTGAAGAAGCTGAATAGTCACAAGTTTTCATACTAAACAATAATGGTAACTTTTACTCGGTGGTTTCAGTCTCATAATTACCAGTGGATCAGTTGCAATTGTTACAAACGGTAACTTTTTAAGAGTGTATATAAAAAGAGCAATCATTTCAAAATCTGCAACATCTTACACTAGAATGTTCGAGTAAAACTTCGAAACCAACTTGTTCAGAGTATTCTCAATAAAAACCATTCAATGCTCTGTTCTAAACATCAAACTCTTCTCATTTCATCTCATATTTTTCTATTTACTAAGCTCGCTTCTTAAAAGTGAAATACATTTCTTTGTTTAGTGTTTATCTTTTACAAATTAGAAAATGCCGAAATCTCTTGTCTATGGAAGACTCGTCGATTTCACTTCCTTAAAGAATGGTCAAATAAATATCAAACCTGAGATTGAAGCAGTTGGATGGAAGAACTTCTTCAACATCTAAGAACCGGTGTATCTTAATGAAATATATGAGTTCTGGAAAAATGCGAAGGTAGTAGACAATTCCTTGGTATCGATATAGATGGGTTGTCAGTAATAATCACACAAGATTCCGTGGTGGAGGCTATTGGGTGTCCAAATGAAGGAGCAGAATTGTTCAACAATACAGAGTGGATCGCTCAAATTCATATAAACGAAGCCACCATAAATCAACAACTATATGGATTTAGTAATCCAGGAGTCAGGAAGTCTTCAACCCTCATTCAAATGGCTATGGTTCTTCACTCACTTCTTCTCCATTGTATCCTACTGAGAGCAGGACCAAAAGACGTGGTGACAGTGAATGATGAACACTGTTTGTTTCATCTCCTCACTCACCAACTTGTTAATCTTCCATTTTTGATTTTCAAGTACATGATAAAGGCTAGGGAGGAATATCATTTGAAGAGTGGTTCTTTACCTTATGGTATGCTGTTAACAAGATTTTTTTTAAAGAATTTGGAATCCTACTTGATATAGGAAATAAAGTAAAGTTGAATGTTAAGAGTGTTACTAATGCCTATAATATTCACAAAATGGGAATCAAGACTAGAGTCGAAACGGATGAAGATTTCACACCGAAAGCACAATCTAGGGGGGAGATTTCAGTAAGACGAAGCAAAGGAAATGTTTCATCTGAAAAACAAGCAACACCTCAATCGTCAAAAAGAATATCAGCAAGTATAAAGGTTAAACAAACGACTGATAAGCCGATACAAGCCAAGATGATTCCACAAAAGAAGGAAAGCAAGGTTCAACAACCAACTCACCAAGTGCCTTTAAAAAGGAAGGCTGAGATACTCCAATCAGAAAAGCTCAAGAAGTTAAGAAGGTCACCAAGATTAATGACCTTACAATAACAAGAACAGAAGAAGCAAAGAGTTCTGATTCTTGGTGGAGACTCTGAGAGAGAAACAGAGCAAGAGAAACAATAATAAGAAGTAAAATCAACCTTCTCTGTCCCTCTGTTTCAACAGGAACAACCAACTGGAGAGAAAGAGATAAAAAGGAAGTTAATGTTTGAGAAGAAGAAGCCTCAACAAGAACTATCTTTTAAACCAGTGGAAGCACAAAAGAAGACAAAGTCTATTAAGAAGAAGAAGGTTTCATTGACTGATGCTCCATAAAAGACACAGACTGTTGAAAATAAGATGAAAACACTGTATGAACAGTAGTTAGTAACTTTCAACCCTCCGTAACCGATGAAGAAAGAAGATTTGAAGATGAAAATCATAGAAGAATCAATACCTGATTGTAATAGAGGTTCAATTATCATCAGAGAACCTACTACACGAAAAGTTAAGGTTTAAGTTGAACCTATAACAATAAATGATCAGTCGATACATCTTCTAAATCATGAAGAACGAAGATTATATAGTGTTCTGTGAGACAAAAAGGCAGAACCATACCCATTGAAGATTAAGAAAAACTCATATACAATCTATCCAATGACAATTAGAATGACAATCAAAATTGTACCAGATGTACAACCTAGATTTCTAGCACTAGTAAACAGTAAAGAAAAAGGGAAGAAGAAGAAGTTTCTTGAAAGACAAGAAGACGATCTCACAGAAGAAGAAATTCAAGCAACAGTAAAGAGCATAGATGATGCATATCACGCAACTCAACCTGTAAACATCTATATATCACATCATATATCAAGGGCATCAGGAAGTAATTTTAGAGCATCTACTAAAGAAGAAAGCTTCAAGGTAGTTGGCTCAATATCAAAAGGAAGGCATAAAAGTTTCACAATTGAAGGTATCGTTTTTAACCTAAAAACCTTTGTGCATTTACTTATTCATTTCAAACCCTTAGGTTTCATTCCTTCAGTTAAAACTATTTTATACCTCATAGGGCAACAGATTTACAAGTTACCTAGACTTGATCATCTTGATATCCCTACTGAAAAATCACCTTTCAAACTACTCGCTATTAGAATCATAAAACTAGACGATTCACTTAGAAAACTATTTGTTTTTGAGTATGTTCATCTACTTAGTGAAATACTACAAGATCCTACCGTTAATTCGGAGCTCTTAAAGAATTTCATCAAATGGACTGAAGCTAGTCACAAGCAGACGGAAGTTTAAGAAGCCTTAGCTAAAAGCATTAAGAAAATCAATGCTAAGGTTGATATACTGGGTGATGCAGTGGGTGATCTTCATGAGGAATTAGCACTTCTACATGTTTCCATAGAAGAAGACCTCAAGACGATCCGCACTAATATTCAAAAAATGTTTTCTAAAATTTTAAAGCATCTGAAATAATTTTTTTTAATGATAACAAATAGGGGGAGAGAAGATGAGACAGGAAGATAAAGATATAGATAGATAAATAGAATAATAGAAAGGAGTTTTGCATATCATCTTTGTATCTTACATTTTTGTATATTCTTCTAAATAATATTCGTCTAACTTTTTTTAGCTTCTAATATTATGATTATTTGTTATCATCAAAAAAGGGGAGATTGTTAAGACAAGAAGACTTTACTTCTTCTATTGATTTTGATGAAATTCAAATAATAATAATAAATGAAGTGTGTGAATTGTTTTGATGAATTTTTAAGTGCACAATAAATATAAGTGACACAATTCATCAAATCGAGACGATACTTAAAAGTTGAATAAGACGGATCAGACGAAGTGATCAAGTCTAAGACATCAGATTAAGCATAAAGCATATGAAACTAAGCAAGACGATATAATTAAAGAATGTGCTCAGAACGATAGTTAGTTAGAGTTGGTTACAGGACTCAACTAATAACAGACTTTATAAGACTAGATAAGTAGTTTTCTCAAGAAAACCGTTGGACACTTAGACTATAAATATTAGTCATAGTTGTAAATTTCAAATTAAATCTTACTATACAAAAATACTTAGAGAAATTCTGTGCTCAAGTGCTTATGCTATGTGAGAGAAAAGAAAGAAAGAAAGAGAGCATTAGTCATAGTCGTAAATTTCAAATTAAATCTTACTATACAAAAATACTTAGAGAAATTCTGTGCTCAAGCGCTTATGCTATGTGAGAGAAAAGAAAGAAAGAAAGAGAGCAAATACATCTGTAACATGAGTGTAAAATCTCAAACAATTTCTTTTCGAGAGGAAAGAAGGCTAGAGCCTAAAGAGGCTAAAGAAGCAGATAAAGAATACTTTGTGAAAGAGACCTGAAGAGGCTCTGAAAGTTTAGAAATAATACTTGTAACATTGAAGGAGATAGTGAAATCTTAGACAAACTCTGAGGATTGAGCGTAGCCCAAGGTTAAGGGTGAACCAGTATAAATCGCGGTGTCATATTCTCTAACTCCTACTCTTTTTAAATCTCTTATTGTTAGAAGAATAGATACTAATTTTTGCTATTGCATTATTCATCAAATCAAGTACATTGTTTAAACTTGTGATCTTCTGAATTTGTCAAGAAAATCAAGAAGTTTCACTACAAGACAACTGTCATTTTGCGACGGAAAATACCTACGGAAAACAAAAATATTCCATCGATATCGCATCTTACCGACAGAATGTACCGATAGACAAAAACATCGGAGAATCGGCCATAGCTAAATTTACCGACGGTTCAAGAACTTACCGTCGGTAAATTTAGCGTTGGAAAATGATGAACCGTCGGTAAATAGACAGAAAATGTACCGACTGTAACAAGTGTTTCGTCCGTAAATTTGTCGATGGTTAAACATTTTCTAATACTAAATTTACCAATGGTAAGTTCTTTAACCGTAGGCAAATTTATCTACGGAATGTTTACGACTGTCGACAAATTTACCGACAGTAACATATTTTCTGTCCATAAATATGATGAACACTTACTGACAGAATTTAACATTCGTTGGTATATTTTATGAATTACTGACGGAATATAACCTTTATCGTCGGTAAGTTATTTAGAAAGTTACTGACGAACGTTTATTTCCGTCGGTAAATTTATTGCTAAAATTTTTTTAAAAATATATTGTCATTATATTTAAGTTATAGTTGATGCATAATTTTAATAATTAAATATTTATAATATACATTTCATTTGGTTAAATAGAAATTTTGATTAATGATTAAAAATTAAAATATCTTAATTGATAATAAAAACGTTACATTGTAAATAATAAGTATCTGTAATACAAACTAAATGACCAAAACTACACTACTGATCAGGAGATGGTGGATCGTCTAGCTGGTGTGGTGACATGCTTCCCTTACCCTTCAATTCATCTATCTCCTGACGAAGCTGAGCGTACATCGCTAATTCATATTGTTGCGCTGCCATCGACTGTTGCAATTGATGCAACTGTTTCAATGTCTGTTGCAACTGAGTCGACAATGTCTGCACCATGCTCTCAAGCGCTTCCACTTTAGTGTTGTTGGACCGCCTCGCAAATGCTGCTATACTAGACGTGGAGGATTGTGAATAACAAGTATTTGCAAATGATCCTAAGCCGAATATCTTCCAACGATGATCCCTACCACCTACTGCTTTAAGGTAAGTGTTAGCCTTATCAACATTTTCTGATTACTGAGACCGCCGTTCAATGGTTTGCTATATTTGGTCCTATCAAAAAGCAATGTTTATATATTAGTAAGTGATAATTATTAAGCATTATTAATATTAAATCATAAATTTTACATACATTGACTTCTCTACAACGATCGTTGACGAATGTCACCCCGTCATACTTCTTAGTGTGAGTGTGAAGAAATAGTTCACGGGGTGTAGGTGCTACGCTTATAGACTTTTCCTACATAGGAATAAAATGTTAATTATAAGTAAATTAGATTTTATAAAAATTTCGGCAGAGGTTTCCCTTATTTTTATGAAATCAACCTCCTGTTGAACAAAGAACAAAACTAAAACCACAGTCATATATGGCACCAGTATAACGTTATCATTGTCAACAAGAAACACATATATTTATTCCAAAATTCACATATAAAATTCAATAGAAATATAAAGTGAATTAGAAGTTATAAAAATGTTGGCAGGGAATTCAATTAAAATACAGCAAAGCAAAGAGATGAGAATATAACTGTTAATTGTAAATACTTACAAGTCTCTGTGCATGCTCTTGGTGGGTAATATATCCTTCCGTATGTACAGGAAGACTTTGTCTCTCGGGTCCTCCACGTTTGTTGACCGAATTAAACTGTGAAATCGACATCGCCTAAGGTGATGTCCAATATTGCAGGCAATGACTCCATATTTCTTTAGAAATATAAGGCAGTCGTACAGCCGCCCTGCGTATCGCACCGACAAAATTGCGATAACGTGTAGGCGCTCTCAACTTCCATATTTTATATATGATCTCATCCAATTGAGAATCCCAAAAAAAATATTTCTGTAATAAAAGGAAAAAATATTTGATAAATACTTTTGATGTAATAATAGTTATCAAATTAATGTAAAAAAATTATATTAAAAAAGGAAATAATAATTTCTATCGTACCTCAAACTCATGATAGTAAAATTTCTTTGTCGCCTACGAGATATTCTTCCAACAATAGCCCTCAGGATCAATCTTCTCCTTGAATTTTGATGTCATATTTCTTGAACAGGATCCAGATGGAAAAAACTTATAATATAAAAACAAATAAATTTATACCATTTTTAAAATTGTAACCTATAAGTTAATTATAACATATAATGGTTCATGTATTTTCACTTATATATTATTGACTATTGTGATGTATTTTCTTCCATCGGGTTCCTCAGCTCCAGGCTGACAGTCGTCTCATTCATCTTCATTATTTACCTCTGATGCAGATAAAGGAGTGGTGGATGATGTATGGGTAGTAAATGATGGAGTGGTGGATGGTGTAGCCTTATCTGCCAGTGTAGTAGGTGGAGGGGGTGGAGGGGGTGGAGATGTATCATCTCTAGCTGCTACACCATGAGATCCTTCACTTGTACAGTAAATACCTCTGAATCATGGTATGAATCTTACTCCCTGATGACTTGCATATTCATGCATATTTCAGTCCATACTTTGCGTACATTTGCATAGTTATTTGTCACATTTTGTA